>JAQRGC012305700.1:0-13052 GCA_028659135.1 Plantago lanceolata | reverse complement strand
TACTAAACTAAAACTTGACAACAAACGTAAACAACCTCAAGAGTAATCTAAAAACTGTATTCTTCAATGTCGATCTTCAGCCCTATTTATAGTGTTTTGTAACATTCTTAAATCCGTGCAGAAGTCTTCATTGAATCCTAATTGTCATTCTCATCGAATTGTAATTGAATCACAGAAACAGTTCCACAGTTGGCACAACTCCTAATCAACTTCGAACTCATGTTGTCCAAACTTCACCAATCCTATTCGAACACATCTTCCAGTAACTTGATCTTGTAATCATGACAGAATTCTCATTGTTCATAATCTTTGTTAAGATAAGGTAAAACAATCCAAGCGAGTAGAATGTAAACTTGTAAACGGAATAGAGTTGTCATAACTTCGAACTCAACTGCAATTGAACTCACAGAAATCTTCACTTTAACACATCTGGTTTTGCAAGTATAACATCACGGAAACAGAAACTTGCAAGGATGAGGAAGTTTCCTGGTAAAATACAGGATCTATTGAAAATGAGCTACAGAGTTTTAGTCTTTAGTACAACAAACGTTCTCCCTCAACATGAAGTTAGATAATATCATTTAGTTTCCTGGAACTTGATCACGTCCATCCCCGAAAACACCATGCAAATGTGTCCTTGATGAGAGCTTTCAACGAAAGAATGTTCCTAGAGACATCATCTCTAAACTTTGCAAATCTATCCCGAAGGGGTGTTCCCCTATGAAGGTAGAGGAGTAGTGACACCATGAGGCATGCTAGTGTAACGGAACCTGTGATACCAAAAAGAACCACGAAGCTTCGTAAGGTGATACGAGTTCCTTTGCTATTGCCCTCTGGACCCAAACATTCGGAGCTGCTGGATAATATCTGCTCGATTTCTTGAATGCGGCCTTTCTCTGTCTGTTGAATTATGGCACGAGAGATGTCGGCAACTACAGGCGAGCCTTTCGGAAAAGCCTGTGTCAACCATCAAACATACATTCATTATTGCTTTGTAAATTTCTATGTAATCATTATGATGAAAGAAAAGTCTGATATGATCAAATGGATACAAGTAGCATGACTTACGAAGCCAAATCCAGTTGTGCGATAGACCGGACCAACCATCTTATATTTGCCACAATATTGAGATATGAACAGCCTGATATGAGGTATGACATCATAATAAGCTGATATACCTCCATTTTTACTCCCCTTGGTTAAAGCTTCATCAGAGTCTTCAGCAGACTTGTATGTCTTAATCTTCGATGCATCAAATCCCAAATTTGTCAAGAAATTGACAAGGAACGAACCTTCTTGAGTTCCGACATAATCTCCATACTTGATAAGTTGAGTAACATCTGTCACAGTAGGTTGAAGCCTCTGTACTGTGAGTAGAGATGATAAGCTAGCTGTGTAGGTCGAGTTCAACAAACTTGCTACAAGTGCCCATGTGACGAGAACTAGACATAGTAAGCCAACTGCAATCCCTTGCCCTGCATTTAAACGAGAATTTCATCAGCAACAGTATAAACACACAGCATGAAAATGCTTTTTGGATAGGTTTCTAATTTAGAATGCACGAGATGGGCATAGATCTATCACCAGGAAAGAACGGAAAGTAGGCTATCAGGCCAACATGTTGACCATCGGCCTCCTTATGCTGGGTTACGGGACTTGCATGATTTAATGGCGTTGCGGGCCTTACTGCCCAATAACCGAGGATCCATATCACCACTGCAGTTGATATATAAAAGATGGCGGTCGTTAGCCATAATTCCTTTGACAGAGGCTGTAGAAAAGTCTTTTCATTATTTTCGCCCTCGTACTTAATGGAGACTACAGCAGTGATACCCCCCTCCGCAAATGGCAAGGTGAAGTCCGCATATGCTGATCGTGTTGCAGTTATAGTGATATCTCCAAAGGCGGCATCATACTGTTCCTGTCATCAAGAAATTAAGTTATGTAAATATATGAACACCATACATCCCAAGAATTAGAGCAGATTAAGTTCCAAGAACATTAAGTATTTTGTCCTACTGATAATACTTACCTCCAAAGAAACTTGATGCACGAGATCATCGTAACTCCCAACTCGTGACCCATTGCTATTATAAAACGGATAGACTATGTACTCATACAATATGGTATAATTCACAGATTTGAGGACAGACTCGAAAATGTCTTTGAAGTAACCACTGACTAGAGTGGCATTTGTTTGGAGATCTACCTCTACTTTCAGGAATTCGTTAAAGCCGGGTTTTTGTGCCACCCCAATCCTTAGTTTTTTACCATCCGCTGACACTTCGAATCCTCTTGGTATTGTGGTGGAACCTCCAGGCCAAATGACAGGCTTAAGATTTTTATGCATGTTGCAACCATTTATACTGGGATATTTGCCCTCGCCCTCATAAAGTCCACAGGACGGAGTCCAGAGTGCTACTTGTCTCCTGGCCGCTCCAACAACATTAATAATCTGATATGATGTCTGCATCAGTTGGCCATTGACAATTTCAAAGTCTCCAGCAAGCCCATAAAACTTTGTATCTAGCAGTGCATCAAGAAGTTTTGGACCCGTATCGGAAACTTCCAAATCAAATGCATGCGGACAATCAACAATCTCATTGTATATTGGTTCCCTAACTCCAACTCTTTCTGCTGCCATTGCAAGAGCCCACATAGTATCATATGCCCATAGGCAAAAAATGCTTGTTTGATCTGTTAATTTCATGTTGTCATTGGCTAGAAAAAACTTCCTTATCCATTTAGAAGAAAATTGTCGAAGTCGTTTGGAATTTGGGACCAGTGGCCTTATACCAAGGACTCCCTGCATAGCCTCAACAGCATCATCGTCCATCGTACTGAACAGATCCGTCAGCGTACTCGTAACTATCCATACATATCCATCAGTCATCATTCCTTGATCTTTAGCTTTTAAAAAGAATCTGATTCCAATAGACACAGGCATGTGCACTAAAAAAACTCGTGTCTGCATCGTCTTCATTTTGTAGAGTTCTTTACCTATAAAATCATCAGTAGCTAACTTTGGAAACACACTTCTATATGAAACTCTAGCATTCACATCTTGTAACGCGTTAGAAAGATAAGGCATGATGCCATTACCAAATTCTGTATCTTCATACACAATAACCACCTGGTTCCACCGGTAGGCTTCAACTACGGAAGCAATAGCTTGCACCTGATTGGCATCGCTTTCTGCTGTCCGGACAAAATAAGGGGTTCTAGGAATGAGGGAAGGACTGGTAGCAGAGAAAGATGCCATTGGCACCTTTGCCTTGTCTCCTAGATCCATCAAAAAGTCGGCCTCAGTGGATCTTTGGGGACCAATTATGGCATCCACTTTGTCTACTTGGAGCAAATGAAGGGCTATCATCACAGAAAAAAGTTATTTATGTCAAGTTTAGGTGATTAAAATGTCGGAACTCTGAATAGAATGTACATTATATGTGATGAGTTTTGTTGCAACTATCTCAGATGATGCAAATGGATCGATCTCATGATCAACCACAAGATCTGATATACCTTGTTTAAACGAATTTGCCTTTTGGGGAATGGGTGGGGCTGTGGGGGAACATGAATTTCATACCATAGAGAACAGACTCATACCAAAAGGATCAGTTCTTATAAATAAAATGACTCAAAAACGCAGAACTGGAGTGATAGTGTTAAGCTATGCAGGAACGGTACAAGTAATAGCTATACAGAGTTTTTTGTAGCCAAAATCCCCCTTCAATTCCCCAAGTGGAGTGCAAGAAAAATCCAATCATCTATAGACTGCCTAGGAAAAGTTATGTAACAAAGATTGAAAATGTGACAAGAAACGGGCACGTGTTTAGGGATATATAGTACAAAAGTGTCCCCCGACAAATTTCTAGTTATGAGTACACTAGAAATGTTAATGCAAGAAAGTTGCTCTGATTCTTCTAAGTATTCTATGCTAGTGTACTATTGTGAGATGCCAGAACTATTTTGTTTTAGAGAATAAAGAAGGGGAGATCTTGCAGTAATTCATCTACTCAATATGCTCTTATCTTAAACACTTCAACAAGTACTCTCTAAACTTCCTTTTATCGTTCACCAATCTGCAGGGCTTATATAAAAAGCCTGCACTCAGAATTAAGTAACTACTCTCATCGATGTTTCTTTGCTAAAAGAAATAATGGGTGTTAGTATTGTATCCTATTGATCATTCTGTGGAGTATGCACTATGTCACTGGTTTTGAAACATGAATTTGTGCATGTACAAAATACAGATATAAAATGCTTGGTACTTCTACCTACAGCTACACGAAGAAAGGTAGATACTTACCAGCAGCAGCAGCATCAATGACGCTACTGTTGGAATCTCTAACATGAACCACCAGCCTTGTCGTATAGTTTTTGTAAACCTTATAGAAATCAGAGTGAGAATGGTTTAAGCAGCTCAATCCAATACGCCCAACAGGTGAGCTTGATGAACTTATATCAAGAATTACACCAACATGAAACTCAGTATGGTTGGAGCTGCTGGTGCTTAAACAAGAACATGCATGAAAAGAAATCAGAACAATAATTGAAACATTGTAAAGAAGTAAGAAGAAATCCATCTCGTTTTGCAGTGCATGATTAAAACTCACGACCGGGGCTGCATTTTAACAAGTATTCAAATCATAAAATGACAATATCATACCTTGTTTGTGATTTCTAGTATCATTTATTTATTTATTTATTTATTTATTGTCATGTAACTAGGATTAGTCTAGGAATGCATGGCTAACAAATATCCATAGGTCATATCAACAGCAAGACTAAAGGTACCAACCGTCCTCCAGGAAATTCATCAACCATGTAAGGCCAATGACCAGTGTTAATAATGTCTCTTGTAACTTGTAAGTTTTGTTAACAGAATCAAGGATACAGACAACAACAAAAAAAACACGAATATGCATGTACTGTTGTTTACAAACAGAAATTGCTGCGAAAACACGAGGAAGTTTCCTGGTAAAATACAGGAGGAATGAGTATGCTTATCAATAGAAATGAGCTAGAGTAGAATTTAAATATTTAAGTTTGCCGGATAGCATGGCACATGCAGTATAACCGTTGTTGTCTATGTGCCATCAAGCAAACACTAGACGATTTTTCCCATTTCCCCGCTACATGACACTCCCTCACTAAAAGAGAAAGATTTTCAAATTCTTAATGAGTCTCAATAACTCATATGATTTCATCAGAGGAAAGTGATCTCTCAAGATCCACTGCCAAACTCTTGACAAAACATACTTCTTGGATGCATCAAATCCCAAATTTGTCAAGAAATTGACAAGGAACAAACCTTCTTGAGTTCCAACATATATAATCTTTGTACTTGGTAAGTTGAGTAACATCTGTTACCTTAGATTGAGGCCTCTGAACTGTGAGTCGAAATGATAAGCTAGCTGTGTAAGTCGAGTTCAACAAACTTGCTACAAATGCCCATGTCATGAGTCACGATAGCTTGACAGAGTCAGCCGACTTCAGTCCCTTGCCTGCAATTAAGCGGAAGGTTCGTCAGCAATTAAATAAACACATAGGATGAAATTTGAAAACAAGTTTTATGCTTCTGGATAGGTTTCTAATTTAGAATGCAAGAGATAGGCATAGATCATTCACCAGGAAAGAACGGAAAGTAGGCTATCAGGCCAACATGTTGACCATCGACCTCCCTAGTCCCTAACCCTATGATGGGTTACGGGCCTTACGGCACAATAACCGAGGATCCATATCACTGTTTCTGTTGAGATATAAGAGACGACAGTCATTAGCCATGAGTCCTAGTGAGGAAATTTCCATAACATTTCTTAATTCAGTGAGCCAGATATGTTAATTTAAACTATAAACCAGCTTTATTACAATGAAATTAAATCTGTTTTACAGGCATAACCCTACCCACAGACTACTGTTGCATTCATTTGGGGATCCGTCTATACTTTCAAGAATTCTTTGAAGCCGGGTTTTTGTGACACCCCAATCCTTAGCATTTTACCTGGCACTTCGAATCCTCGTCTTGGAACCCCCAGGCCAAATGACAGTATTAAAATTTTTATGCAAGAGGCAACCGGTTTTATTGAGATTTTCGCCACCAGAAAATCCACAAGATGGCGTCCAGATTCCTACTTGTCTCCTGGCCACTCCAACAACATTAATAATCTGATATGATTTCTGGCTGAGTTGTCCATTCACAATTTCAGAGTCTCCGGCAAGTCCCTTATCTTGCAAACCAAATGCAGGTGGATGATCAACATCCCCATAAGCAACCGGCCTCAGATTATAGTCATTGTGAACCTCATAGCTCAATCCAATTCGCGCAAGAGGTGAACTCGATGAACTCACATCAAGAGTTACACCAACATGAAACTCTGTATGGCTGCTGCTTACTGAACATGCATGAAAAGACAGCAGGAGAATCGCAATACTGTAACGGAGTAACAAGAAATCCATCTGGTTTTGCAATGCTAAAACATAGGGAAACTATAGTATATATAAATAATCATGAGGTAGCTAGTTTGTCATTATTGTTAATCCATAGGTGGTATCAAGCAAGACTAAAGATACCAACCAGTTATGCAGGAAAAATACATCACACATGTGGTGAGCAAACTACACTCCAAGAAACATGCAGTAGGCACACAATAGCAGAACAACTGTTCACAAAAACATTTATAAGCTAGCTAGAAAAACTTTCTTCTCTCTCCCAATGTGGGACAACAAGGTTGAGTTCGATGCATATTTTGTTAAGTTACTAAACGAGCATCATTACTACCATTGTGAGAGACGTGGGTGGGTGGGGGAGCAAATCATCTTGGTTCAGTTGTTTTTGCTCATCTTCACACTGTATTTAGATATATAAATAAACAAAAGTGATGTAGATAACAAGTCCATTGAATATCATGAAGTAAGAAAATATCATTTAGTTTCCTGGAACTTGATCATCTCCATCCCCGAAAAAACCATGCAAATTTGTCCTTGATGAGAGCTTGCAATGAAAGAATGTTCCTAGAGACATAAACTCTAAAATCTGCAAATCTATCACGAAGGGGTCTTCCCCTATCAAGGTAGAGGAGTAGTGAAATGAGGATGCATGCTAGTGTAACAGAACCTGTGATACCAAAAAGCACCACGAAGCTTCGTAAGGTGATACGAGTTCATGTGCTGTTACCATCTGGACCCAAACATTGGGAGCTGCTGGATAATATCTGCTCGATTTCTTGAATTCGGCCTTTCTCTGTCTGTTGAATTATGGCACGAGAGATGTCGGAAACTACAGGTGAGCCTTTTGGAAAAGCCTGTTTCAACCATCAAACATACATCTATTAAACTGGGTTAGCCTTGTGTTTGAGGGTGTCTAGATTATTGCAAAGAAAATGTCTACGGAATCATTATGATGAAAGAAAGTCCGATATATATGATAAAAATGGATAGGATTAGCATGACTTACGAAGCCGAATCCAGTTGTGCGATAGACTGGACCAACCATCTTATACTTGCCACAATATTGAGATATGAAAAGCCTAATATGAGGAATGACATCATAATAAGCTGATATGCCTCCGTTTTTACTCCCCTTGGTTAAAGCTTCATCAGAGTCTTCAGCAGACTTGTATGTCTTAATCTTCGATGCATCAAATCCCAAATTTGTCAAAAAATTGACAAGGAATGAACCTTCTTGAGTTCCGACATAATCTCCATACTTGATAAGTTGAGTAACATCTGTCACAGTAGGTTGAAGCCTCTGTACTGTGAGTAGAGATGATAAGCTAGCTGTGTATGTCGAGTTCAACAAACTTCCTACCAGTGCCCATGTGACTAGAACTAGACAAAGTAAGCCCACTGCAATGCCTTGCCCTGCATTTAAACGGAAGGTTCATCAGCAACAGAATAAACACATAGCATGAAATTTGAAAACAACTTTTATGCTTTTTGGATAGGTTTCTAATTTAGAATGCAAGAGATGTGCATAGATCGATCACCAGGAAAGAAGGGAAAGTAGGCTATCAGGCCAATATGCTGACTGTCGGCCTCCCTATGATCAGTTACGGCCCAATAACCGAGGATCCATATCGCTGCAGCAGTTGAGATATAAAAGATGACGATCGTTAGCCATAATTCCTTCGACAGAGGCTGTAGAAAAGTCCTTTCATTATTATCGTGCTCGTACTTAATGGAGACTACAGCAGTGATACCCCCTTCTGCAAATGGCAAGGTAAAGTCCGCATATGCTGATCGGGTTTCTGTTATGGTGATATCACCAAGGGCAGCATCATAATTTTCCTTTCATCAAGAAAGTGATGTAAATATATAAATACCATGCATCATAAGCATTACAATAGGTTAAATTCCATGGACATTAAATTTTTGTCTTACTGATAATATGTACCTGCAAAGAAACTTGATACACAAGATCATCATAACTCCCTGCCCGTGAACCATTTCTATTATAAAATGGATAGGCTATGTAATCAAACTTTATAGCATATGGCAATGATTTGATGACAGACTCGAAAATATCTTTGAAGTAACCACTTACTATCGTGGCACTCGTGTGGGGATCTGTTTCTACTGTCAGGAATTCGTTGAAGCCGGGTTTTTGTGACACCCCAATCCTTAGCCTTTTACCATCTACTGGCACTTCAAAACCTCTTGGTACTGTCGTGGAACCTCCAGGCCAAATGACAGTCTTGAAATTTTTATGCAAATCGCAACCAGTTTTATTGAGATTTTTGCCATCAGAGAGTCCACAAGATGGCGTCCAGATTGCTACTTGTCTCCTAGCCGCTCCCACAACATTAATAATCTGATATGATTTCTGCCTCAGTTCTCCGTTGATAATCTGAAAGTCACCAGCAAGCCCACAGAACCTCGTTTCTAACAGTGCATCAAGAAGTTTAGGACCTGTATCAGAAACTTCCAAATCAAATGCATGGGGACAAGGAACATACTCATGAGATATTCGTTCCCTAACTCCAACTCTTTCTGCTGCCATCGCAAGAGCCCACATAGTATCATATGCCCAGAGGCAAAAAATGCTTGTATGATCTGTTAATTTCGGGTATTCATTTGCTAGAAAAAAGTTCCTTAACAATTTATAAGAAAATTGTCGAAGTTGTTTGGAATTCGGGACCTCAGGCCTAATACCAAGGACTCCCTGCATAGCCTCAACAACGTCATCATCATTCATCTGCAGACTGAATAGATCAGTCAGCCCACTTGTAACTATCCAGGCATATCCATTAGTCATCATCCCCTGATCTTTTGCTTTTAAAAAGAATCTAGTTCCAAGAGACACAGACATGTGTACTATATACACCCTTGTTTGCATAGTCTTCATTTTATAGAGTTCTTTGCTTATAAAATCATCAGTAGCTAACTGAGGAAACACACTTTTATATGAAACTCTGACATTGACATCTTGTAACGCGTTAGAAAGATAAGGCATGATTCCATAACCAAATTCTGTATCTTCATACACAATAACCACCTGGTTCCACCGGTAGGCTTCAACTATGGAAGCAATAGCTTGCACCTGATTGGCATCGCTTTCTGCTGTCCGTACAAAATAAGGGGTTCGAGGAATGAGGGAAGGACTGGTAGCGGAGAAAGATACTATTGGCACCTTAGCCCTGTCTCCTAGATCCATCATAAAGTTGGCCTGAGTAGAACTTTGGGGGCCAATTATGGCATCCACTTTGTCTATTTGGAGCAAATGAAGGGCTATCATCACAGAAAAAAGTTATTTATGTCAAGTTTAGGTGATTAAAATATCTGAATATGACATAATACATTGGTGTGTGGTTGATACGCACCCATAGAATGTATGTGGAAATCCAATCATGTTTACGAGTTATTTATGAAGTGACTTAGCAGAGAGCACAAGAACTAGCCCCGTTACGAAAAGTTATGCAAAGAAAAGGACGTAGATCGATGCATGGACTGGGAATTAAGGAAACATATGGGCTTGGAACAAAGTTGTGAGAAATATATATGCTGTTTGAACTGAACTTGATGATCACACTATGGCACTTGGATACGATACTACTACTGTAAGCTTCAAACAAGTCAATCTGGGAGAGGAAAGCAAAAATGCCAGACACTTGTTGGTGGGAAAAAACAAAGCGAAAATTTATGGAAAAGGTGAAGAAAAACTGACTCTAAATGAGGTGAAGAGGACATAGCACAGATTCTGGGGAGATTCAGATATTCCATGACAAGGTTAGAATGTTAGGATAGAGTTACTACAACAGAGAGATTAAAGAAATGTATATAATCAATGACGATACATGTGCATAGCGAAACTAGTCATGTTGAAAACATGTGAATATTGTTTATGTTCTGAATGCAGGGTATCTAGAGAAGCATTGACAAAAATGATGCAAGTATGAGGGATCCTCTCTCGTGGTATTGATGCAATGCATCATGAATTCCTTTGACAAGGCAATGGCATGCGTTTGGTGTCAGTATCGTATCTTTGTGTCACTGGTATTGGATACTAAGTGTGTGCATATGCAAATCAATATAGTATATATATATATACAATGTTACATTGCTAATAAAAGGAAGTACTTACCAGCAGCAGCAGCATCAACAACGCTACTGTTTGAATCTCTAAGATGAACAACCAACCTTGTCGTAGAGTCATTGTGAACCTGATAGAAATCAGAGTGAGCTTGGGCTAAACAGCTCAATCCAATAGGCCCGACAGGTGAACTTGATGAGTTCCCATCAAGAATTACACCGACATGAAACTCAGTGTGGCTGCTGCTGCTTCTTACAGAACGTGCATGAAAAGCAAGCAACAAGA
This sequence comes from Plantago lanceolata, assembly GCA_028659135.1. Classification (NCBI taxonomy): domain Eukaryota; kingdom Viridiplantae; phylum Streptophyta; class Magnoliopsida; order Lamiales; family Plantaginaceae; genus Plantago; species Plantago lanceolata. The sequence continues at coordinate 2,236 of JAQRGC012305700.1, read as the reverse complement.
AAAGTGCAGCATTGTGAAGGAGTAAGAAGAAATCCATATCTTTCTGCAATGGTTAAAAATCAAGCGGAGAAGTGTACTACTTATATACACACTCTGTTTCATCTTTGTGTCTAGTTTTCATTGCAAACAAAATTTTCTTGGCCGTTTCAATATAAAAAATATATATAGTTTTTCCCTGTCATGTAACATATCCAATATCCATAGTTTGTCATCATCGTTAAATGTCAATCCATAAATAAGCAAATATGACAAACAGAAATGTCCATAGGTGGTATCAAGCAAGAGTAGATACCGACCGTCCTGTAGGCAATTCATCAAACATGTGGTGGGCAAACTAAGCTAGCTCCAAGAAACCTGCAAAGCCAATGTTGATATCTCTTGTTATTATTGAAAATAGACAAGACGAAAAATACAAATATGCGAGGAAGTTGCCTGCTAAAATACAAGTAATTACGAGTACTTTGGCCTTATCAGTAGAAAAATGAGCTACAGTAAAAATTTGTCTTTTAAACCTATGGAGCACTACAACATATTCTTCTCTATATGTATTTGATACTGATTCATCCATGTGAAGTGTAGCTTGATTACAAGTCAATTTGGAGCATGATCAAGCTCTGTGGATTGTATTTCTCATTCACCAGTTAGGATTTATTTTCATAACTCATTAATTTGAATTGAGTTAAAACTTACCCGTACTTGGCCACTTCATTTAAGTGTCAGTTTTTGAAAAAATTTACTTTTACAAAGGGTCCATTACATTTGGCCCCTGTTATATTGCGTTATTACACATGAGGGACAGTTAGATTTTTAATTACGTATAACTATCAGCTAGACAAACTTATTACATCCAATCCCACGATTTGGACTTTTGGCGAAGAGTAAGTCTTATGAAAATCGGTCTTTCCTAAACATTAGGAAAATCAACATTTTAATAAGTATAAACTAGAGGAGTGTATTCAACACATGGGTAGAAAATGTATTGATTTTCCTAATGTGTAGGAAAAACTGATTTTTCTAAGACTTTACCTTTGGCGAATTAAGCGTATGAAATGTCTTTTTTACCCCTGGTCAAAAATCAGAAATTTTCATTGACCAAATAACATCAATTTCTATTTATTATAATTTGACTTCAATATTTTCAATATTACAAAATTGTCACTGAATATTTTATAATTAAGTCACACAACTTCTACAAATTTCAAATTGGCCAAAAAAAACTTATTGTAATTTACTTCCCAATAAAACTAATATTGCGATGTAGTCCCAAACTTATTTTGAAAAAGATTAATTAATTTTTTTTACTTTTTCTTTTTAAGTTCCTTCTTCTCCAAAAATCAATCGGGAGCAACTCTCGACTGGGAGTTGTTCATCATCACCGGAATCCGGTTATGTATTTTGAAGAAGAAGGAAAGGAAAAAAGAAAAAAGAAAAAGAGGAAAAGAAAAAAGAAAAAGAGAAAACGTAAAAGAAAAAAGAAGAAGAAAGAAAATTTGGTTAAGGAGTGTTTGTTTTGATGAGAGAGAACAAGACCACCTTATTTAGTCAAATGAGGAGAGAGAAATGGGGTTAGATGTAATAAAAAATTTAATGCTCTCTTATATGAAATACGGTTATATGACAGGGGTGCAGATGGAATAATCCCTTTTAAGCTCTGCTCTTTTCATCTGAAAACTCATTATAATCAGTTTTGTTCAGACTTGCTTAATTATATTTTATACTGCACTTCAGTTCAGTTCAGTTATGTCAGACGAAAAGAACATGGCCTTACAATAAGGCTCTGTTCTTTTCGTCTGACATAACTGAACAGAACTAAATTGAAGTGTAGTACAAAATATAACTAAGTAAGCCTGAACAGAACTGAACTGAATTGAACTGAAAATAATGAGTTTTCAAATGAAAAGAACAGAGCTTAAGTGTCGTTATAGCTATTTTAATAATATTAGTAGGTCTTACATTTTAAAGACCTACTAAAGATCCCAAAAATTCAGTTCAATTCAATTAAATTCAGTTCAGGTTCATTCAGTTCAGTTAAGTTAAGTTCAGAAACTCTCAGTCGAATTGAAGGGAGCCTAAAATTGCAGAGTAATCATTTCTCCTTAATATGTGTGTTTTCTCTAAAACGACAGTTAAAATAAAACTCAAGAGAGTATCATTTATTCATCCGTTCCAATGATTTTTACATGGTTTTTAATAAATTATTTTATTTGATACTTTCTCCTATCTATTTATAATTTAC
>JAQRGC012305686.1:0-11077 GCA_028659135.1 Plantago lanceolata | reverse complement strand
ACTAGAAAATTTGAATCAGAGATCTCGAAGTTGTCTCAGATTCATAGGTGAAATGTACTTCTCGTCTCCGTCTAACAACTGTTTCGCGACTATGATATTAGCAGCCTCACTCGGGTGGTAAGGATCCCAGAATACGTGCTTGTCACGGTCTGCACACATAGTAGACGTTGGACCGCAAGGAATTATACCTGCAAACTGCCCTCCGTTCCCACAGCATGCTTTGCTCGCCGTTGTAAATCCTGCAAACCAGTGCATTAGCCCAGTTTGAGTAGCGTTCAACTGATCGATTTATGTTAATTCTCTAATGGTATATATGCACCCTGCAGTATGTACATTGTATGTTATGACGCATTTTCACTTACCATATTTGTCGTAATTTGTGATGACTTCCATGACAAGAGCGTAAACATTGGCGTGCACAAAAGTGGCTCCTTCAAGATTTTCATTAAGTTCTTGCAGAAGATCCTTCAACTTGGCATTGTACTGTAGCGCAAGCTTGTTTGGTAACTCGACACATTCATTTTCGCTTAGTTGATTTATAGTTTTCTGGTACGGTATGCATCCAATCGGTCCAACGTTTCCAATTATGAACTTTCTGGCATCCAACTGGTAAAGTCTCTGTAATAACAACAATATAGTTTGTCATATACCTCATTGGTCATTCATGATTCAACATTGATGATATATAGAGTACATGTAACGATGTAATCTGAAAGCTCGAACTTGCAGAGAAATGCAACGTGTTAACACACGTATATATGAGCCTAACTACGTACGCATACCGTGAGTTGTCCTCTGAGATGACTAAGCACGTCGTCTATAAAACCGTCTGGACTTTGAGATATCCTTGCACCAATTGAAAGAACAGGAAGGAGATAGTTGTTGAGAAAGTCATTGGAACCTATTGTGATTGAGAAAATGGATCTCCTAGAGACATATTCTTTTGCCTTTGCTGCTCCAAGTAATTGGTCAATTTGCTTCCTAGTGATGTTGAAGTAATCAATTTGGATGTCCATTGAGAGCCTGTTAACCTGAAGAAAAAACATTCATGCTCTTAAATCCACTACATTTCAGCTGAAAAGTTTGATTTTTGTGTACAACAACTTACGAATATCCTTCCGGTGGCGTTCATGATTCCTCCACCTCCAGACGCATAGTTAACACCGTACAGGATAGCCCTGCCAGTCGTGTTTGGAGCAAGAAATGGCAGCGCGTAGTGTGTCTGTCCCAGTCCCTCCCCTGGTACGTACAACATATTAAAACATCGTTACATATTAGAAACGTCAACCTAATACGTGAAGGATGTTATAGTCGCGACATGATAGGTATCTTACCAACAATGTCGCCAATGGTTCTTCCATTCGTGTATCGACCAGTTGGAGCACCTCCAGACGCCTTAAAGTCGATACCATTAGGACGAATATTAGCCCTAGACAGCGTCGGCAGATAGTTATTGTTCCCGGCATCCACCAAAGAATCGCCGAAAATGAAAGAAGCTCCCTTAGACAAATCATCATCATTTTGAGAGATTACAAGTGAAGTGAAGTTTATGATCAAGAAAAGTGCCAAGAACACAACTTTGATAGCCATGGTTGTTATCACAGGTATGAACTGACAAGTCCAGTGGCACATATATAGGTTGATAAAAAGACCATAAGTCTAAGTTAAAGGACTGAAATGGTTTACTGATTTGTTGGGAAACTTGGAAGGTGATTAATACTATTAATTAGTGGAGTTGCAATTTTGGTATGACCTTTGATGTTGAAATTGCCAGATTAAAGATGAGCTGATGTTAGAGTTTCTTGGTTAGGTCACCAATCTGAGCTTATGTTGGCTCAAACCAAGAGAAATTACTTTTGGTGTAAGCAAATGAACCTAATGATGTAGGGATTTTTGATCAAATTGGAATGTTCTAGTAGTAGCTACTTAGGTGTGTTTGGTTGAGGAATTTAATCTTTTGGTTCTAACCTGTGTACTTTTGACTGAAATTCACAATCATGTATAGCTCAATTGGTTAAGTTGAGGTGTCATAACTCTAGAGGTTATGAGTTTGAGTCTTGTCGATTGTGTATTTTGTGTCTAGTTTATTGCTAGCTCTGTAATAATTGTTCTATTATAATTTGTAATGATTAATCTACGACAGCGATAAAAATGATGTATCACCCTATTTAATACCGATATTATTAAAAAAAAAAAAGTTTCAAATAGCACCATGAAGGCATGAACTATGGAGGATGGGCTAGAAACAAATTTGCACTTATGGAGCCTTCTTCAAGAAAGTCCAGTGGACTATTAAAACAAAAGGCCCAGTGGGCTATAAATGTACCAAAATGCAATTGGGGAATCCCCGCACAAGTATACTTCCCAAGAGTTATCATTTCTAGTGGGCAGAGCTGTTCAAGTTTTACTTCTATTTTTTTTTTTTTAAACGACAAATTATTACAACTATAAGTAATTTTAAACCACCTTATAACTACATTTACACCTAAACCACTTTATAACTCCAATTACACATATATCACCACTTATTGTCTCCGTCGAGACTCGAACCCTAGACCTCGTGCACCTCATGCCTCTAAACACCACCTTCATACTGCTGAACCACCTTATGACTCCCAAGTTTTACTTCTATTGAACTCAAAATTTCTATTATCCCCGAAACTGAACTTGTAGCGAACTTGAAATCTCTTGAAACCGTACGAGTAAAATGTCTTATTATTTACCGTTCTTGTTACAAAATGTCATACTTATAATTTAATCATTATATCAACTAGCTCATTCTAAACTATAAAAAGGTTCTATTCGAAACTATACATTACATCTATGGTATACGAAATTCGATTGATTGATCATAACCTTTAGAGTGAAAGCCACCGTGCCGGTGATCTTGGAGTAGTCTTTTTCGCCTGGTGTCGGTGCAAGACGCACTATAGATTCTGGGTCCATTAGATTAGTGATACGTACTGCTAGTATAAGGTATAGTGTGGTTTGTATATTGGCAGCCATCCCATTCCAACATCTTGGCAGGTACACACATAATTAATGAAAAATAAATTTATAAAACCCCATAAACCCCACCCAAAATGTTCACAAATTAAAACCACCAAAATTGCATTTAACCCCCCAAACTTTGTATCTACCGACAAAAACATCCATGAAGTTTTTTGTGAATCGCATTTGAAAGTTGATTTTAAATTTCTTTTTCTTTTTTGGGTCTCCTATCATTGATGTCGTCGAAGGAAGCTGGTGTTGGGAAAGAGGAGGTGCATGCTTCAACTGAATACGAAGGCAGAAGTGGTGATATTTTCTTCGAAATGGAGTATTGTTAGTTTCGAATGGAACCCTTTGTAATTAGTTAACAAATAAATGATATTTCGATGATGTAAGACCTTGACACTCACGTAATGACATACGAAATTCTTTCAAAAAAGAAGCATTGATGTATATAATTGACAAACTAGACTATAGTCACTAGATCTACACATGGTTTTGTAATTTTGAGAGTCATTTTGCACAAATGTACAAAAGTTGAGGTGGTTGAGGCAATTTATCATTAAACACTCATCAATACTTCAATAGTGGAGTAGTAATAAAAATTAAAAATGCAACCTTGAGAATACGAAAGGATTTCCATTTCGTATGTCACGTGCAACTAGCTGCATAATATAAAGAGAGTGGCAAACTATTGGAAAAAGAAAGAGAAAGAAGAACAATGAGAGGTTTCTTGTTGCTCTTACTACTTCTCCTATTTGCAGCATTTCCCTACTCAAAATCTCACAATTACAGTGATGCACTCACCAAGAGCCTCCTCTACTTCGAGGCGCAACGCTCCGGCCGCCTCCCGTACAACCAGAGAGTCACCTGGCGCCACCATTCCGGCCTAACCGACGGCCTCGAACAAGGGGTATATATTCATTTGTTTAATTACTTATTTGGAGTAAGATTGTATCAACTGTTTCCATCATGGTGTAACAGTTTTAAATATTATATTGTACTGTACAACACATGAAACTCATGGTACAAAGTACATTGTATTTAATTTTACGGTATCTTCGAGATATGACCATAGTATTGTCGTATTTGCTACACTGTATTTAGTTTTACGGGGAATCGAGATGTGGGTTAATATCGATGTCGTAAAAAGACGAATAATTTGAGGTATTGTCGTGTAGGTGGACTTGGTAGGGGGATATTACGATGCCGGTGACAATGTGAAATTTGGGTTGCCTATGGCTTTTACAATCACATTGCTTTCATGGGGAGTTATTGAATTTGGTGATCAAATTGATGAAGCTGGTGAATTACAGTATGCTTTTGAAGCTATCAAATGGGGAACTGATTATTTCATTAAAGCTCACACTCATCCCCATGTTCTTTGGGCTCAGGTGAATTCGAATACTTTCTCATTTTTATATAATTTTATCGGATGAGTTAGTCGTAGCGAATAACAGTAAAAAATTAAAAATAGATCGAATTTCACGTAAGTTTTAAAAAGTAGAGAATCAGAAGTTTGTCACCTTGTAAAAAAGGTGCATAATGTGATGATTATGGGATTTTAATTTTATAGTATGGTCTCAAAAGATGATTAGGGAAACATAATGATGTAATCTGATTAAGGAATTAATATTGTCGGTGGTCAGGTGGGAGATGGTGAAACAGATCACTCATGCTGGCAGCGGCCGGAGGACATGACGACGTCGAGGCGGGCCTACAAGGTGGACGAGGCGAATCCAGGGTCGGAAGTGGCGGCGGAGACAGCAGCGGCGTTAGCCGCCGCGTCGATTGTGTTTAGGGGAACTAATCCGCATTACTCTAGACTTCTGTTGGAACATGCTCATCAGGTTAGTGTTGTTAATTAAAGAGCCGACATGGATTAGGATGGTCCTTTTCATGGGATTATTAAGGTAATCTTTGTTTGTTGCATGCTTGATTAAAATAATGATAGAGGATTTAGTTACTAAGATTGGTACAGATATTTAAGTGATCTAATTAATCAGAGAAGATTAAGACTTAATGGAACTGTTAATTGACATGACTAGCATATTTTAGCAATTTATATCATATTGAAAGCATTTGAAAATTATGATTGGTAACATGTGTTATGTTTCTATTATTTATGAACATTCAAATTGTAGGGTAGACTCTCTTTCAATAAGGCTGAAAATGCACTAGCATATACACATGATATATGTCAAAAATTCCAATCGGGCACACATTTTCATTATTTGTGACACGAAAACAATAAATACGAGAGATACACAAACTATAAGTTTTCGGTTTACTTGTCACGTTCAATCACTTTATCTGGTCGTTTTATCATACTCGAGAGTTGAGAAGGAAGTTGAATTTGCGATGAATTTGTAAATGCAGTTATTCGAGTTTGGCGACAAGTTTAGAGGAAAATATGATAGCAGTATTGAAGAAGTGAGGGGATACTATTCGTCGGTGAGTGGGTACAAAGACGAGTTGCTGTGGGCTTCATTGTGGCTCTACAAAGCCACTGTTGATATCTCCATTGACAAGTCTGATTACTACTTGAATTATGCCATTGACAATGCACAAGCTTTTGGTGGTCTCACTTGGTCCATCAAAGAGTTCAGTTGGGATGTTAAGTATGTTGGAGTCCAAGTCATGGCTGCTATGGTAAGTTCTTTTCTTCCGGTTTCGCTCTAATCGCTCAAGTTAACGTAAAATTACTTCGAGGTCTAACAGTTGTGGTGTATCCGTTTTCAGTTGTCAATGGAAAGGAAAAGCAAAAGAGAAAGAGAGGTTCTGCTGCAATATCGCGCAAAGGCACAACACTATGTTTGTGCTTGCCTGAACAAAAACAATTCGACTAATGTGCATCGCACCCCAGGGGGACTTCTATACACCCGTCAATGGAACAACATGCAGTATGTATCGTCTGCAACGCTTCTACTCCTCGTGTACTCTGAACATCTTCGATCCACCAATGAAATGGTAACTTGTCCCCTAGATTCATCAGTGGAACCCGAGAAGATCCTTGCATTTGTGAAATCTCAAGTGGACTATATACTAGGCTCCAATCCAATGGGAATGAGCTACTTGGTCGGACATGGACCAGTTTATCCAAAATCGGTACATCACAGGGGTGCATCGATAGGAGCATATAAGGTGAGTAAGGCTTTTGTAGGCTGCACACAGGGGTACGATGATTGGTATGGACGCAAGACACCTAACCCGAATGAGCTGGTTGGAGCTCTTGTGGGCGGACCGAATGTCAATGATGACTTCAAGGACAAGAGGGGGCACTTCGCACAAACGGAAGCTTGCACATATAATACAGCACCACTTGTTGGAGTTTTTGCGAAATTTAACTCCCTGGAGAAAGAGAATTATACTTCGATCAATACAAGCAAGAAATTGTTTTCTTCAGTGTGAAAGGATCAAACGAAATGAATTGTATAGAAATCGGGAGGGGTTTTCTTTTGGTGTAGCCATGAAGGCAACTGTACTTACAGAAATATAAAAGGCAATTTTGTTTTTGTTAAGGAGTAGTACAGTACAGTATCTAACAAAAGTAATGCATGAAAATTTCTCTACCGACTACAGAGGCTAACCAGAGGTGATCACAAGTTCAACCATCACGATATTATAAGTTGTGCGAATCTTGGATTGTCATCAGCTTCACCATGGGCAGAATATCGCCATTTGGCAGCAAGAGTATCATCTGGTATATGCAGAAGCAGAGGTAGAAAAACAAGTTTATTCTGCTCCCAGATGAACTCTAAATGCACTTACAAATATCACTTCTTCAGTGTGATAACTAATATTCTTCAACCGTCTTGAGCAGAAAAGCAGCCTCCAATGCTGACTCTTTGCATTGCGCATATCTATTATCCTCAACCATATCAGTTGTTACATTGAGTAGCACCGGACGTCTGGAATCGTAGACAGTATATTCCCTCACTCTTGCAGCCCATTTTGCTGCTTCCCAGACACCAAACCTGACAAACATCAAAATGGAGAAACTAAACAAGGGATGCATAACTACACCTAACACAAGACTCAAATTTCCGAACTGTTCGATCCAAGTTTTCATAGATACGTTAAATTTGAAACAAGTTGCAATTCTAATATAAACTCAGGATAACTTCAAGTTCCACACATGATAAATTGTTTGGTGTTTTGCCACATTACAGAATTAAGTAACTAACCGCTGAAAAGCTTTTATATACTACCTCATGAAAAAAAAGAAAAGAAAAAAGGAATAGCCAGCACAGTTGGTGTTACCTTGTATTAAAAGATGAAGTGATAAGAATGGCAGGGTACAGTTCATTTTTTTTGATGTTATCATAGGGAGAATATTCACGAATAGCCTGAAAATCTTCAATATCCCCAGGGTACCCAAACTCCTCGTAGTCAACAGGAAGCATTGGTAAAATAGGTTGCATAAGGGTGTGTGTTGGATCCAAAAATGGGACCTAAAGCAGAAACAGACTATCTTTTAATCAACAGGAGTGGGGAGAAAATAGCAAAATCTGACAGAAGAACAGAAAGACTAGAGATTTGAGACTAGTCTACAATTCAAGCAAATTCAATGAAGTTAAAAATATGAAAGTTGTTTATAGAACCAAACCACCTTCAAAATAGCAGCACGGAATAAATCTGGACAAAAGTTAATAGCTGAAGCAACCAACAGTCCTCCTGCACTATATCCCCAGCCAGCTAGCTTGGTATCTTCAACGATCTTTCTTTCAACCAGAAACTTAGCACAAGCTATATAATCTTTAACAGAATTGAGTTTCTTTCGTTGCCTGCCGTCGTGATGCCATTTTCTACCACCACCACCTCCCCCTCTGGGACAAAAGATCATTGAAGGAAGGAGTCAGGAAAAAGCAGTTTGTAATCTAGCAGCATCTCCAATTGAAATTTCGAGGAGAAAATAGCCATTATGGATACACTCATTTTTAAAAAGTTCACAGAATGCGAAGAGTACAAAACAAACCTAACATCAGCATAGGCAATGACCCAGCCACGATCAAGAAGGCTTTTTAGCTCACTTCGCCATCGTTTGTCAAGTATCTCACCATAAGATCCATGAACATGAAGCAATCCTGGATTTTCACCATCTGTCTTGATATGGCGTGAATATACCACAGTAAGTGGAACCGAAGCCCCATCAAATGAAGGGACTTCATATTGTTCACAGGCATAATACTCAGACAACTCGTTCCATGTGCAATCATCACTGCCCGCAGTGCTAGAGAATCTGTCAGAGTTTGACTCCCAACTAATACTTACATCAGATGATGAAGACCCATACAAAATCTGTGTTCTTTCATGATGCAAGTTTTGCTGTTGAACAATAGTCGGCTTTCCATTTTGTAAATCATAATCAACTACTGCATCAGGCATCTGTGGAAACAGAAATTAAGAGAAGTTTATAAGAGGAGGTAATCTAGTTATGTCTCAACCAAAATAACTCTCCTGTTCAATAACATATACAATGAAGATTCATGAATAGCAGGCACCATGCAAACAAAATATAACATACTGCTAACTTTGAGCATATGAATAAACTACAAGCAATAAAATTCAATCTCCAAAGGTGAAAGAATAATATGTTTCAGTTTAGGCCCCAGCTTGCTAAATGTGGGGCAGTGATGGAGTATAGACAAAGAAAGTTAAGATGATAAAATTATCAGAAATGACAGAAACACACAAACAAAAGCCTCGTAAAATAAATAAATAAATAATCAAGAAAAATTCATATCTCAGATAAATTAATAGTTCGAGGAGAAAGTAAACAAAATGCAGAAGAAGAGTTTTACCAGAATATTAATGTAAAAAGAGTATTAAAATTGCCTAACTTATATAACTTGCATACCACAGGTGATGTTATTATGAAACGCATGGTTGAAGAATAGAAGTCATGATTCGGTCCTGGTAATATCTGGGTCACATTATCTGGGAGAGGCAAAATCTGTGGATTGAATTCTTTGAGATGAGCTCCGACCTGCAAAATTAATTGAAAACATAAATGAAGAGTTTTAGCCATGTAAATGAGACTCTGTATTCATGATACTGCAACAAACTACACTCACTATATCAGATGAGTCTGAATAAGGAAAAAGTAAGTGGCACATACATAGGTAGTGGTGGGATAGCATTTGAGAATAAAATACTCGAATGACATGCATAAACAGAAGTAGCAACATTACCTTGTCATCACTTAGAGGGAGAGAAACCGAATATAGTCCATATTTTCTTCCATCTCTCACAGTAAGTACCATATGTGAATCACAGAAATCTACATCTTCAATTATGAAATGTTGATCATCGGCAAAAACATCCTGCACAGTAACGGAGGAAGAGTTATGTTCAGGGTGAAAAAGACCTGAAATTAAGATGTTTAACTTATGCATCATTATCTGGATAGTTCGGTCACTTGCTAACCTCCCACTTCATTGAGCTGCACGCAGAGGCAACAGAACTACGTAAAAGGTAATGGTGATCAACAACTTTCCCCTGCTTAGCAGCATCTGTAAAAAGGTAAAGATATCCTTGGTGGTGCTCAATAATGCAATGGACCTTTGAGTCGCATTCCCAAACAAGTTGCAATCCAGATAAGGGATCAGCTGCATTTATTAAAAAGACCTAGAAGTGGTCACAACATAAAAATACCATCCCAACAAGAATACTTAATTCAGCAGTAGAACATTTATAAAGTACCTTGGACGATGTGGGTGAGTGTGCATTAACGGTCAGAAACTGAAAGTCTCTAGTATGCCTTAGATGCAGATAAACATTAGCTTGAGTTTCCTCTACCAGCAACACATCCTCCTCCTTTGAACCAATAACACTGCAATATATCCTGCAAAAACATTCGGTGTCAATTTTATAATTTGAGAATCAATCAGAATCAGAGACAACCAAGTACCAAAGATCATAAAATCAGCATATATAGCTACCTATACGGCCTCTTGTTCCTATCTGTAACTGCATAAAGTAAAGCCTTGCCATCTTTAGCCCAAGCTACGCCAGAAACTCGGTCTGCACAGGGCTTGCTACAAAGCGACCCAAAGTTCAAGTCTCTAACAGATAATTTGAAGTAGTCATTTTCCTTGTCATGCATAGTGTATGCAAGATACCGATGATCAGGTGATACATCTGACATTTCCTCATAGGCATAACCTGTTTACTCATTCAAAATTGAGATGTCAGCAGATTGACAAGAGAGGAAGACGTCAATGTAATAGGACCAAATAAGACCTTACAAATATTAAGTACCTCCAAATCGTTCCGCTTCTTGGTTGTAGTCAAGCAGCTTCTGCTCAATTTTCTTACCCGAAGTGAAATCAAAACCAGCTGATGGAGATTTATTAGAAAGGAACTGCTTGTTTAAACTCACTAATCTTCGACACAGCACCGAATATGGTTTTCCTTCTTCCATACGCCTATAGTACAACCTATAGCATCCACATTCACATATTCCAGTAAGCAACACGAAAGCAAAGATCAACCAAAAATCTCACTCTTAATTCCTAAATCCAATCACATCAATAAATCGAACACGAATTATCTCTGTATTAACTTTTCATCCCCATTTCCACTCGAAACGTTTCAATATTCTCCGTAACTGAATTAGTTGCATTCCATTTCAAAATTGCACATGAAAATTCGAAAATACATACAATTAAGCATTAGTATCAAATTTCTACTAAACAATAAGAGAACATGAAGCTAAGAATGAGATAACGAACCAAGGTCCCCACTGAACCGGAGGCGTGGAGAGTTGATTGGCCATTCTGGCGGTCATCTCCGAGAGAAGCTTGGACTGAATCCGGTCGGTGCCGAACATGACGGCCTCAGTGTACTTCTCCTCCTGCTCCATGTACACCTGCATGTGGCGCATCGCCACTTTATCGTGGAGCTCGGACATCCAATTGTACTGGTCTTCCCACGACTCGCCGTGCAGGCTCATTGTCACCGGCTTCTTCGGCGGTCTGGGCGGAGAAGGCGGGGATGGAGGTGGCTCAGTCTTCTGCGGCTTGTAATTGGCGCATTGGAGGTAGAAATGGTGGCGGGAGGGACGGCGGAGGAGGGTGGCGAC
>JAQRGC012305677.1:0-10703 GCA_028659135.1 Plantago lanceolata | reverse complement strand
GTGGACAAACCGGGAAGAACGATACCCAAAATTCGTTTATGTCTGAGTATAGTCTAGTCTAGTCCAAATTGTAAGTTGAGCTTTATCACAGTTACTTGTGTAACAGTGTTGAACCTTTTGGAATTCCGGCCTTTCAGTTCAACTTTCAAGTGTTACTAGAAGCTCAATGCAGCGAGTGATTGAAAAATCATGAATTGGAAACCCCACATAATACGACAGGAAAATGGCATGATCTTTAAAGACCGAGAACTTAACATCTTCGGTGGTGATTGAAGCAATTATTTGTTCTGTAAGCGAAAATCTGATTTTCGGTCTCTCTGTATTCTTAAACTATATTGTACAGCTGATGAATGATAAAATAATTTGAAAAACTCGTTGCTTTAACAGTGTTGAAGCTTCCGTAAATTTTCTTGTTTGTGCGATTTCTCTGTTTCTTTTCATTGTTGAATCATATATCTAATATATCAATCAACAATTGCTACGAATAATGATCATGTGATTGGTTCTGAACCACCAAGGAAGGCTAAATGTGGCCCTGCTTTGATTGTTCCAGAGCAGACACTTTGAAAGTCGAGTAAATGGAATACTAGAATTGGAGCACCGCGCTAAGCGCGGAGCCCGTGTTTGTGAATAAAATACTATGCCGTCGAGTTTGTTGCAAAACCAAGCGATATGAAGACAAAAAGAGTTCCAACGTTGTTAGGTAGGTGAATATGCGCACCAAATTCACAACCATTTCAGAATATCTCCACCTCAAAATGACTCCAACCGTTACTTTTGTTTCATCCCATTTTACATTGTACTACAAAATAATCCCACACACATAGATAAGGAAGTAGTATACCCAAAGTATGACTAAAAGAATTGTCGACTGGTTTTGCTCCATAAACAAAATATACTCTAATTTTTGTTTTTCAACCATACAATTTGATTACATACATACATTTCTCCGGTTCAATCTCAGAATAATATTTAGCCACAGAATATATGCATATTCACGCAAAAAATCAGGCTTCAACATACTCTGAACATGGAGCGAAGCTCTGAAAATAAACAACCATAAGCATATATATATATATAGCTCACTCTCAATCAGCCATAATAAAGACACATATAACAGCATATATAGGAGGCATCAGACTATGTTCATTCAGAAATCCAGGAGGTAGCACAATTTCTCTATCCGGCTACTGCCTCGGGGAACCAGAGTGCATCACTTCTATTGCGTAGAGCACATTTCTACCCCTTGGATGGTACCGGGGGCAAACTCAGGGGTGTTGGTAACTCCAGTTATCTTTCCTTCCCACATTGTAGTAACAACATGCCTTGAAACAATGTACTCAACAAGACCTTGAAAGAAGAGTTTGGCAGATTACAATAGTGCTTCTGAGCTGATGTATGCCTGATGCGTTTGTTATTCAAACCCTTCAAAGTGAAAACTTATTGAAGAATCATCAAATAAATTCATCCACCAATCCTCTTTCATCACCGATAAGCCTTAATTATGATAAAAATTTCGATGAAAGGGTGTAGCTGAGATATGATTTACAAATTAGTAGTGATTAGTTAAGAGATGGTTTTCATCCTTGTCAACACTACTTATACCTCTTCACATAACGGCCAGAAAAGCCATTCTCTTGAGATTTTATATGTTCACTTTCTTAAGAATTCATAATGAGAAGACATTCCATATACGTAAAATACATTTCACTTGGACATAAGGGAGTAATTGGTACTATCAATCAACTTGTTATGAATCACATGCATTCAAGTAAACACAACTTTTCTTGAGATTTATTACTCTGTTTGAGGTTCGCTAAGCATGGAATTTTCAATTGATACATTTAAAGAAATGTGGCTAGCAAGTACTTCGTAGTTCTTAATTCAATGTAGTGTTGTAAGAAACATGTTCCTGTAGTAGACTCTCAAGGCAGAGCTACCTGCAAAGAAATAATGAAAATAAATTATTATTCCTGCTACAAGCACTTAAAAATTTAATCCTAAACATATTTCAAAGTTTTGTTCATGCTTTTGCATAGCGCATATAATGCAAATGATAACCGAAATAATAAATAGAGCAGATCCATAGTTAACTTGAACACATCGCTGCAGTGAGAAAACCAATGGGCTACTTGATACAGGAAAAAATCAATTTAATACCTTGATACCGTTATAACCAAGGTGCTCTCCGAGGCCACTGGCTACAAGAACAAATGCTGCTTTCCTTGCCTCCCGGACTCCAACTTCTTCAAATTGAACAAACTTGTCATCACCGAAGGTTAAAACCTCTCCAGATGGAACCTATTGCAACATAATTCAGCAGAATGCAATGGTACAATGGAACGTGTAACGTGTTAGATGACACTGGCATATCCAACAGAAATCTGAACAGGAAACTTTTGGAACAGGTTACAGGTGGCTCGACCTAATGAAAAATTGTAATGAAAACCATTTGATTATAAAAATGATTTGTACAAGATCCCTGAACATTTTTAGAAAATGACACTTAATCTATTCAAAACAAACTGACCAATAAAAATGAATACGAATAAGAACTAAAACACTAAGAAATCACCATCCTTTTTCCAGCAACAATTATAATCTCATCCAAATAACACACATCATTCATCAACCAGAGGAAAGGCTGGATCCTTCTTGTTTACTCCATATTACAATATTGCAAACTACAAGTGTGCATCTAAGAGACTAAGAACCAAGTTGTTCATAACTTGATTATCTGGTAGAGATTCAAAAAAGCTGGCCAAGACCCAAAATAACATAAATGATTACTGTCCTGGTTTTTTGAAAGATAAATATTTTCATCATCTTAAGGGTGTAGAATTTTCAACAACAAACAAATGAACAACAAATGCAGAAAAATGAGGTCTATCTATTCGAAAAGTCCCTAGGAGAGCACTTGGTGATGTGAAATATATGAAACATATACAAGAAGCTCAAAACAGGTTCAGTATTCATTTGCACATTTCATCAAACACATACTATGCACATAAAAGCTGAAAACAAACTTGCGAGAAATTGAATTCAAATGTAACCTTAGAAAGAGATATAAAGTGGTTTTGGAGAAGGCGAGAGGAAGATCGAAATCAAAATTCGAACACAGTCTGGTCATCCATCCCTTGCTAGCGAAGGACTTTGCATGGGAGTATAGTACAAAATCAGAATCAGAATCAATAACTGGAGTGAATCTCACGCAAAATTCTTGGCTACAATGAAGTCTACAATAGAGATGGGAAGAGTCTGAATCGATATGTATCAATCTCTCTCACTGGATTATGATCTCACCTGATTATGCTTCTCTATCTATCCTTGGCAATGGCCACAATGGAGAGAAACGAAGACATCAAAATAAGAATTGGATTGGCTAGTGGTTGGACTTGGACTTCAATAAGGACCGGACAGGCGCTTCGCTTCGGAATAAATGTGATTGTTGACGTAGGAAACTTAAACGGTGTGGTGTTTGGGACCTTTGGGTTGAAAACAAATGCTGCAGTTGAACGAATCAACCAAGATCTAATAAGCCAATAAGGCAAAATTACTGTTCCGTACTGTAGCAATTCACTGTGCGTTGATGTAGCTGGGCCTTTTATGTGATTTAATATAATTATGGGGGGTTGGATGATATAATTTCACTTAATTCTGTGGGCTTGACAAATAATACGAGTACTTCTGCTGGGCCATTTTCAGAATCCATACTATTGAGGGGCAAATGTGAAAGTAAGTTGTTTACTTTAACAGACAAATTTAGTCTCTGCAGTCTGCACATAGACAATCACCTGCAGAAGTCGGCTTGTTGCCGTTCCTTTCTATTCTTCTGTCTTTCTTTGGTTTCTCACTCCCAACCTTTCTACTCTTCTTCTTTGCAAATGACACATATCTATGCAGCCTGATTGGAGAACAAGAACATCCTTTCCCCTAAAATCAGTTGATAACGTGATTTTGTTGCTTCTTGAAGGTTTGATTTCTCAATCTATAAATCTTCTTTTGTTATTTTGTTATTGATTGTTGACCTTCTCTATTTTACTGATTCAACTTCAAAGGTTTGGACAAGTTATTTTGTGCTCATGGTGACGGTGTAATCGAATTGTTTTGCCTTCTTTTTCTTGCTTTCTTTCATATGTATGCTTCTGACTTGCAAGTCAATTGTGTTTCTCTGGTATAGTTGATGTAGATGTAAGGTGTGTTATTTTCTGTGTCTGCAGTTATTCTTCTACTGCATTTTGTATTTTACTTTGGGGGTGACAGTCACTTTTTATGGTGTATTCTGAGCATTGATCGGGTATCATATGGATATGGGGATGCAACATGTATGGGGGAGACTTAGGCGAATCAATGACATTTTCATATTTA
Organism: Plantago lanceolata; assembly: GCA_028659135.1. NCBI lineage: Eukaryota > Viridiplantae > Streptophyta > Magnoliopsida > Lamiales > Plantaginaceae > Plantago > Plantago lanceolata. Next base: position 6,335 of record JAQRGC012305677.1, on the reverse strand, counting down.
GTCCTTTTGGTTCGAGACTTTAGAAGAGGCAACATGGTTAATTTGTGTGAGAGAGCATTAGCTAAAGGTATTTGTATGTGTTTTATTTGTTCGTTTAACTATTGATTGAGTTTCAGTGCTGTATGGTTTGTGTTTCTGAATTGAATTGCATTGGAGTTGTGATAGGATGATGATCTAGGACCGAACCCAGGTGTTGGTCAGTGATTTATATCTTTTCAAACCGTACTTATTTGCTTATATAGATAATAATGTGAAGAGGAAGTCCATTTCTACCCGAAGGGCTGTCGGGGTTTAGGACATGTTTGTTTCAAAGCATGGGCGTGTACAATCAGGTTGTAAATTTAGTACTCCCAGAAATCATAAGTTCAAAATAGTTCTGCTGCAATTTATGAACTTCAGTGTTGTAAGGATTGTTGTGACATTTACAAATCTGTTTTTTTATCTTCTGACTCTGTTTAACTATATATTGATATCTAGAAATGGAAGAATTTATGTAGATATTGGGCTCATAATGTGCTTGCTGACTGCAGGGGATAATTAACTTCCAAGTTGTTGATTTTAGTTTTGGTGCTACGGAGCCAGGGCGTTCTACTGTGGTATTTCATCTCATTCTTATAGACTTATATGAATGCTAATTTGTGTTCCGATGCAATGATCGTATGCATGCATTGCAATGTTGCTATGTTTTATTTGGAACCAGTCAGCTTGTGGTTGTAAATTTTGTTGTGGAGGCCATAAGTATATGCTCTATATCTATATGAACAAATATGAACGCTAATTTTGTTGTTTCTGCTCTTGCTTTTGTTTCTCTATCTCACCGCATCCTCCCCTCCTAAACTCACCGTATTGAGTATTAATTTTATTCAGATTGTAGGGCAACAACCCTATCAGCTTCAATTGTGTTGGTGATTTTTATTGAGGATGAGGCGATCAGGGAGGAATATATTTGTCTTATCAGGTAGTTAATGTGGTGATAATCATTACTATGTTTTAGTTCTTAACATGGCAGGCTTTTATATGTGTAACTGATGCTATCTGATTAGTGACTGAGATTTTTTGGGCTTGGTGATTGAACAATTTGAATGCAGGGTGCAGAGAAACAAGGATTTGTAGAAGGATGAACAAAGTTGAAGATGTGAAGTAATACTTAATTAGTGGCATATGTGGTCAAGTGTTTGTCCCAGGTTCTCAAATTTTACATGCTAGCTTTGGGTTCTATTATCTTCTTTAGATTATTTTGGTTTCATGACATGTCAAATATAATTGAATTACGTTCACATTATTCGATACATACTTAGAAGAGAAGAGGTAATGGTCTGGAGATTGAATTTTCAAAAACCAGGTTCAAGAAGAAACTATAAAATACTTTTATAGACCTTCGAAATATATTGTTGGGGCACTTGGCTAGCACACCGTGTGTAATACGGTGCTCGAGTCCTAGTATACTAAATTAACCGAACCGATTTTAAAAATGGTTGAACCAGATTAAAAAACCGGACTGCCACAAAAGTGGTGTTTATTATATTGGTAGAAATATGATATATCAAGTTGTTGCTACCGGATCATGAGGCATTTTGATATAACTTGGAACTATTGAAGAAATTCTCAATCAAGCTCCACGGGATAATTAAGTTAACGAAAGCTGTAATAAAGAAAGGACAAGTCAAAAAGGCTAATTAAAGGACACACCAGTGGAGGACTTGTGTTGCAAAAGCATTAGCATTACTAAGTCATCCATTAGTGAAACAAGATCAACAACTGGAGCGGACAGATAAATGACAGATTAACTAAAGCTGCACGGTCAGACACCATTTAACTAAACAACTTCGACTCACAACTTACATTTACAAATACAGAAGAGCGAAAATCTCAAATCTTATCAGAATTACATGCCACAGAATTCATCAGAAATTACATAAGCGTATGAACACCTTGTTCGATGACTGCAAGCAAACTGCAAAAGGAAAAATAAAAAATAAAAAATCAGACAAGCTGGTCTGAGTAGAGCACAAGATGGCATGTGATGCAAACTGTTTATTCTAGTCCCTGCTCTTCATGTACCTGCATTAATCAGTACCAATGACGCCAAAGAACTAATTAATATCAAAACAACGGGTAAATAACAGAACCTAATTATAACTTGTTTCGAAGAGTTCTTGTAATAAGGGTGTGTTTGGTTGAGTGCGTTGTAAAAAAATTAAAGGCTGACCGCATAAAAAACGTCCCACAAATCTTTACCCACTATTATTAGTGCGGAGTTTAAGAAAGGACATTAAAATAAGAAAGGAGGTGAAAAGGTTAGTGAGGTATGTTATTTTTTAATTGAAAAGTAGTTGTTAAAGTGAAGTGTGGTGGTAATGTTGTAATATTATTGTGAAAAATAATGTTGTTTATGTGTGGGGTAGATTCCATTTATAGTAATGGGTAAAGTTTTGTGGGACGCCTAAAGTTTTGTGGGACGGAGGGAGTAGGTATAAATAGCAAACACATCACAGATTTTATACTGTGTTGTGTTTTGTGAACAATCTCTGCAGCCGTCTCTCTCTTCTTCCAGCTCAAGTGTATGAACCCTAGAATTTGGGGCTTTTCAATTTCTTCACCAATTCGACCCAAATCTTAAAATCTGACTTCGTTTTTGTGTTTGTAGGAGTGCAGTTGGTCAGAAGTTGGTGTTGTTCGGTGTTTTTGGTCGGAATTGAGTTGAAGGTTAGTCAGTGGGTTTCTGGTTTTCATTCCCAGTCATTTTTGTTCTTCTGTAGGCCGTTTTTCCTGTCTTCTGTTTCATTTTTGCTCCTTTTGTTGGATTTGCAGAGGTTGTTAACAAATTGGATGAGGAAGAGGATTATGTAAAATTGGCTAAGGGTCTCGAGAATGCTTCTCCCCTGGAGATCATGGACAAGGCGCTTGCCAAGTTTGGAAACGACATTGCCATTGCTTTTAGGTAATTCGCTCGATTTTGTCGCTTTATCAATAGAAATTGACTTGTTTTCTAGGGTAGATTGCTTATGTTATCCTGATATATTGATTGATTGAGGTACAAATTAGGCCTAATAAGCACTATGTGACCTACTCAGTTTTGAAATTTTTACTAATTGTAGCTAACAATGTAGCTGCTTATGATTATCCCTGATACACAAATCAAGGCCTAATTTTGTAGGATCTTAAGTTTACGGTTGGGAAATTTTTGGTATTTGCAATATAATAGGTTACTCCTTTTAGATGTAATTGTTTACGTTTACTTTTGGCATTGATGTGAAGATAATGTAGGACTTTTAAGAGCTCATGTCTGATAAGTAATTGATGTTGTGCAGTGGGGCGGAAGATGTAGCTTTGATTGAGTACGCACACTTAACTGGCAGACCGTTCCGGGTTTTTAGTTTGGACACTGGGAGGCTGAATTCAGAGACATATAAGTTGTTTGATGAAGTGGAGAAGCGGTATAACATTAGAATTGAGTTCATGTTCCCTGATGCTGAGGAGGTTCAGGCATTGGTTCGGAGCAAGGGACTCTTTTCTTTCTATGAAGATGGCCACCAGGAGTGCTGCCGTGTGAGGAAGGTTAAGCCTCTTAGACGTGCCCTGAAAGGACTACGTGCTTGGATAACTGGCCAACGGAAGGATCAGTCCCCTGGGACACGATCGGAAATTCCTGTTGTCCAAGTTGATCCTGTTTTTAACGGACTGGATGATCTCTCATCTAATACTTGTTTACACATCCTGCTAGACTATATAAGCCACACTGCTCAACTCATGTAATCAAAGAAGCAATATGGGAATCAAGACACTGATCATCCTGGTGGCTATAGCAGCATTGAATGGTGTTGTCCTACAATTATGTTCTCGACTTGTTGAATGGTGTTGTCTGCAATCGACCTTGAATTCTGAAGAACATAATATTCATCAGGTTCAATGGACTTGTATAACAAGAAAATCCCAAATTCAATCAAAATTAGAATTTCACATCTTATTTTTACATTTCAAACCAATCAATGTAAAATGTTTCACACGTTTACACTTGCTAAAATGAAACCAATCAGTGTAAAGTAGACTTCATTGCAAAATTACACATTTTACACTTCAAACCAATCACCAAAGTGTGTTTATAAACACATGTGGACAAATAACAACCAATCACTGTAAAATGATGGTCAACTCTCTTTTTCCTTCTTTTTTACACAGCTAAAAACACACGGTGTAAAAATGGACCTTGACCGCGTTTTAAAACGCATTCAAACCAAACACACCCTAAGTGATGGGAAATTTTCAAGCATGCATATATGGCATCTTTATGACTTGAGACTTGAGAGTCACCTGACATACAAAAACATATCTAAACTTCAAAATCAGATGATATTGTTCTAACTTCAAGCTCGAATACAGAAAAAATGATAGTGTACCTTCTACAACCAATTTCTCATTCACGCATATTCACAAACAGGTAGAATGCTAGTCATGTTAAAGAAACAAAATTAGCTCAAGTCCCTCCGGTTCGTAGTAGGGATGTAAGGTGCACCTTGTGTATCACAAGTTGTACAGTTGCAGTTAAATTAGTTAGAAATTGATAACAGAGTTTTTGTTAAATCCGATCAAGACTCGAGCTTAATCACTGACAAATGTTGTTCAAACACACAAATTAAAAAAGATGTTATAAAATAAAAGAAAACTAAAATACTAAAGTACGAGAAAGATATTCACAAATTAGTTAATGGGTTTCGTTATGTAAAATATGTTTGTCATAATTACAGTTTGTAAATAAAAAGAAAAAGAATTGTAAGAATATATAACACAATAACACACTTAGCATCATTATTTAATGAAAATATATGCTACTAGTATATAGGATTTAAAAGAGTTTATGAAGAGTATATATACAAGGATTAGTGATCACAAAAACCGGAGGAAATTAAATAATCATCAACTAAAAGCACATGTTTACTTTACCCCCATGGCCTCCAAATAAAAACTGATATCCATTTTCCGGGTTCTTATATGAATTATCGCCGCAATAGTAACACCGGTAGTCGACAGAAGATAAAAATGAATTATCAGCATCCACAACTTTTGAAGAATTAGTGACGACTTTAACTTGTCGCATGTAACAAGTTTTGTCATAAGCACCGCCGACAAATTCTCCACTCCCCATCGGAGGGGCAAAGTCCTTCTCGGGGGGTGTAAATACTTCACCTCCAAACCTTAGTGAATCTGCGCTGTTTTGCAACCCACTAAATAGTACTGACGGCCAATACCTAACTATTTGACCCGGATATCCACCTAACATTAGCCACCATCCGTGTCCTTCTTCCTACAAAATTGAGAATCAATTTAATATCTACGTATGTATTTACGAACGAATTAAAAAATGTAAGTATGTATAATTGTAACTTTGTATGTACAAGATATACGAAAATGGGAATTTCGTATTGTATTCCTTCTTTAATGGAGATCTTGGTTAGTGGAAGATCAATTGGTGATCTTTGATTGGTTACCACGAAGCCTGGACATGCTAGATTGTAGCATCCACCTTGATCACCCTATATATTTAAAAAACTTAATAATATATAACAATAAACTTAAAAAAATAATATAACTAGGAGATAGTCTCTTAAAAGACCGATCTTTCTACTAATATGGGAAAGACCTCTTATATTTATTAAAATTAAGTGCACTAAACACTCCAGTTAATAACTAAAATAAGTGGTCTTTCCCATAATAAAAGAAAGACAGGTCTTTTACTAGTATATTTACATGCATAATAAACTATAATAATCGATTAATGCATAGTATTTACTATTTACTTACTTGCCACAGGGTGTACAATCTAGTCCGATAATCGACAGGGTAAACAATGGGGTTAACCTAGAAATTTAAATTAATGACTATCAATTAATAAGATCGGTCGACTTTAAAACAATATTTTTCCACCGAGAGTTAGAGACGAGAAGAAGGAGGTATAAGGATCGAGTGAATTGTAATTGTATGAACGTACCGTCCATCCGACTTGAATTTGGTTGAAAGTACCAGAAGTTTTATACTATCAATAAACATAGCAGATGAACTATATTGGAAAAATCCTCCAAATTGTACGATAAGTTTATTACCCTGCCCATATTGTACAATAAGTTTACTACTCCCACATTATGTACGGTAAGTTTTAAAAAATTCTAATTTTAGTACTTTGGGCTAATTTTGGCCTGACAAACTAATGTTTGATTAAATTCGCCTACGTAATTCGCCATCAAATCGCAAATTAATTCGAAATAACTCTCCCTAATTTGATCGAACTTCAAAAAAAAAAAAAGAAATTAAACAAAAACGGAATGATCGTTCTTTATCAG
>JAQRGC012305615.1:0-10054 GCA_028659135.1 Plantago lanceolata | reverse complement strand
ATTTTGACGTATCCACGTCCCCGTATCGTCCCCGTCCCCGCCTCCGTTCCCGTCCTCGTGTTTCTTAGCTTATAATTTTTTATTTTTTTTTTGAAAGTTGAAGAAAAATCACTTTACGATTGATTTTGATAAACATTTGCAAACACAACCTTTCTCCGTTTTAGTCAAAACTTTTCATTTGATTTTGTTAACCGTTTTTATGATGTAAATTACTTTCAAATTACGACTTAGAAAAAAATTAGAAATTAATTTACGGCCGAAACAAATTTAGAATTGTTGAGACTCAAGATTAATTTATGGCCGAAAAAAATTAATAAAATTAAATGGGGAACATTAATCGGGACGGATGAAAGTGTTATGGTGCAACAGCTAAAAGAAAGTATCAAAAGGACTTGTGTTGTGTTTTATGTTGCCAGTTTTTTCTTTAATAAGAAAAAATGCTCTCTCAAGTCTTATGCATCCTCCTGACTCCTCAGAATTGCATGTGCAGAACCAAACTGCTAAATACTACCATACCAGATTTTCTTAACCAATGAGATCTCAATGAGATCTTCTCAGTTCCCAGGTCGGGCATCGGGCCATCAATATAGTCTGGATCCCGATGTCACTACCGAAGGCCAAGTCGATCCTGTGATGCTGATCAAGCCTTACATTCCCAGGCTTTCCCCAGCTACATAACCAAAACTCGATTTACTTCTCCGAGGGAAGAGCCGTGCAATCAGAATCCCTAGTTACATTTTTATAGGATTTACCAACTCTCAGCATTTGAAGTTCCATAAATGATTCTCTCATGGCAGTCACAGCTTCAAAGAATCGAGTGCAATACGCCAATGCAACTGGAATCGGCCGCAGCATTTCCCCCCATACAATAGGTGGTTCCTTAAAGTTCTGGCTCCACTGTAAATCATCCACAGAATCTGTCAAGGCACCATAATCACTAGCCGCCTTCATCAACAGCTCCGAAAATTGCTTCTGATACTCAACTTCCACCGGTATGCAATCCAACGAATAAGGCTGCTGGAGCCGAGCTATGACTCGATCCTTATTCCGAATAACATCTTTCAGTATACCAGTGATGCTAGCTAACGTCTTGATCTTCTTCTCCATTTCACCAACATGCGTTAAGTACCCCACGTTCTTATCATCCTTTCTCCCTTGAAGTTCAACTTGCAGATCCGCGGTTTTTCTCTGCACAACAGTCAATTCTCTCAGTACTCTCACAAACTCATCCCCCAAGCTCTGAAGATCTTCTTCGGGACGAGGAGGGACGACCGAGAATCCGAGACCGGAAGCAATGCAGAGAGCATCAGACATGCCACCACCAACTATTCTTTGTGGCTTCCTACCTACCCACGCAGTTTCACCTCCCATAGGCATTTCTATACAAATCAGAACAAATCCTCAATTACTATATGAATTATCAGAATCGTATCAACAGAATCGGTGAATAATCGATAGGGTTCGCAAGCTGCAAATATTAATTCTACAATCAACAGATGCAGAATTGGATATAGAGAATCATCGAATTTGTGCAAAATTATTCATCTCTGTGACTCCCACTCATATCTCTAATAATACTCTTTGCTCAGAGCCTCAGATCAGTCAATCAACCATGGAAATTACTGCAATAGGGAGAGGGTAAAAAGTAAATAAGTAATCGTACCTGGAATTTTCAGCCGGAAGGAAGAAACAGATCAACTCCGATGCGGCGGTGTCGGAATAAGCGTTTGGATAATTTCTAAGTTTATAAAATTTCCAGTTTGATGCGTTTGATTTTGGGAAAATTGCATTCAAGGCCTCATTCACCATACACACTTTATAACACCGTGTTTGTACGATGAATTAAAATTCAATTTCAAAATATGTTTCGAATTCTTAGAAATGATACACGTTTCGGTGACGTTTCATAATGTGTCGAAGTTAAAACGATGAATTTGTGAAGATTAAGTTTGTGAAAACAGTTTCAAATTACATGTTCATTTCATCTCGGTGAGTTAATAAATCAAGACATTTCAAATAGATATACTTCATAGTTTGTAATACCTTTGTCCAAATAATTTTTTTTTTCCGTATAGAAGACATATAGAGATCGAGTATATGCTGTTTATGAAACTTTAATCGGTAAGTAGGTAATCATCTTATCTATCTATAGTTCTGTTTTGTCTACAAGTTGTTTTGTATACACCGTGGTACAAGCACCAATGAACCATGTTTCGTTCAAATCGGAAAATTAGATATATGGTCTAATTTAACATGAATTTATAATTAAATATCGTTTGAGTCCTTTAACAAGTTATTTAACACGTTTATGAAAGAATGAAGAAAGTACGAATAATGGTTTTACACTTTTACCCAATTAGTAAATACACAAAAAGTATCCACCCCAAATGCAATTATCCTTTGCTTTTCACCTATTTATTTGTATTTCTAAATTAATTTAAGCAGGATATTTGAAACTACACAAACACGGCAGATCGATCATCACCGTCTATCCTTTCTCTAATTCTATGTCGACGCCTTCAAACACGCCGGGCGCCGCCGGATCTTCGTCGTCACAGTTCACCTACGCCACCTCCGCGCCCCCATCCTATTTCCCTACACCGTTCCACCTCCAGCAGACGCCGCCTCCTCCTCCCGCTTCTTACATCTCCGGGGCTCCGGCCGCTCCTATACCGGGTTACCCCGGTTCCTCCTATGCTTTGCCGCAGTATCAGCAGGTAAGCATATCTATGTTATTTTTCGAATCAATTTAATGATTTATATCAATTAAGATGCTTTGGAAAAAAGTTAGGGTTTCGATTTGGAGCTTATTTTGAATTTAGAGGATTGTTGCGATGTAAAATTGGGGGTTTGGTACCTCGGTTTTTGGAGCTTAGGAAAGAATGGGTAGCTAGCTGATGAATTTATATTGACTTGATTAGTGTGTTTGATGTTGGTGTGTCCAGGCACAGCAACTGTTTCAAAGGGATGCACAAACGATAACACCCGAAGCACTTGAAAGTGTGAAAGCTGCACTTGCAAATAGTGAGGTGGAGCACAAAGCGGAGACGAAGAAGAAGGCGATTCCGAGGAAAGCTGCTGGACAGGCATGGGAGGATCCCACTCTTGCCGAGTGGCCTGAAAGTATGAACTATTACTTTAACTCGTTTATCTTTGCAATTTGGTCTGTATTTTCTTGCATTCTACATTTTGTTCTACTTGTGTACGTTCTCCTTCAGAAATGATAGGATAGATTTTATACTTCTGCTTCTATTAATAATGTTTGCTTAACCTCAACGTATCTGTTTAATTTTCAAATTAAATTCATGTCTGGGCGTATATTAGGAAAATGTGACATTTATATAATCATGATACTCAGCAAAGCATGTGTATACGACAATCTAAGAATTTTTTTTGGCTGTATATATCATTTACCGTATTAGCTACATTTATAGGCACGGTCTAGTTTGTATTTTTCCATGATCTCAGTACCTTTGGTGTGAAGTCAACATAGACTGATGTTTGCAGTTCAAATTGATTCCCGGAACTGAACTAGCCAGAACTGTGCCATTTTAATACCACTGTGGTCTGTGGATATGTGATTGTTGATGGACTTCTCAAGCAAGTTTGTACTTTGTAGTGTAATTTTATATTGTTTAATTTTCTCTACAAGGTTGTGTCTAGCAAAAGGGATCTAAATGTGTTGCACAAAGCCATTTAAACCCCTTTCTTACCTGGTTACTAGAGGTTTGATTATTGGTCATCACAATAGTACTTTTCAGTTTATTTAGTTTGAGCCCTTTTTGTTTCATCCTGTACTTTGTTTCGATGTGATCTGTCTGTTTCTTCAAGCTGTGTGTTTTAGAAAACAACTCTTTATTCTTCTCCCCTTGTGATTTTGCAGATGACTATCGCCTGTTTTGTGGTGATCTTGGGAATGAGGTGAATGATGATGTTTTATCCAAAGCATTTTCAAGATTTCCTACCTTTAATATGGCCAGAGTAAGTCCTCTGTGAAGTTGACCTGTTTTATGATTACATTGCGTACCGATTTTATCCCAGTTATCATTTGTGTGTATGTCGGAGTATACTTGAGAATTTGCAAATCCTCTTCAGATGATATGTGAAGTGCGTGGAGCCGGTTTATGCTTGCTGTCTTTTCGCGATACTTTAATTAGTTGTGGATGAACTTTTCTATAAGGTACTTAATCACTGATCTAGATCACAATTACTGTTAGGATTAAACTGAGCTGAGTGTTCTCTGAATATCTGATATTGAGATTGATCACTGGGCACTATAAGGATTTTGCTACATTTGGTTGACAGAATTATGTGCCTTTATCTGTCCTTAACAATGGTTACTTGTTCTTTTAGCTATCTGAGCATGTTTGATTCTTCATTAGCATGTGATAATATCAACATTAGACATTGATAAAAGCCTTATGAATTCATCTTGGATTCTGAAAAAGAACCTTGTGTGGAATCCTTTTTGTAATTCTCTGGTAAATTTAACAAGTTAGACAAATGTGCATGGGTGGATTTGCTAGTGCAGTCTATCAGGTGTCTGTATATAAAGAAATTAGAGAGCTAGGTTAAGCAGTCTAGCATTTGCAGCAGAACTTTATACATTTCTGTGGATATAAAGATGTTACCAAATACTACCAATTATGCATTTTGTGCATAGTATAATAGATAGCACTTTCAAAGTTGAACTTTTGATCATTTTAACTGAATATTTACTCACTTCATGGTGATGCAGTAAGTGTGCTAGATTTGTTAGTATGTATCATCAGTAGATTAACCGGTTATATTTCAGTTCATCTTAAATATGATCATAAAAATATGGGCCAAATTTCTTCTCTTTTTAATATTGAATTTGACTTTTTTTATATCTTTTTGTTTCTGCACTCGCTGATTTGCGCCGTACTGTACCAGGTTATACGGGATAAGAGGACTGGCAAAACCAAGGGTTATGGATTTGTCAGTTTTTCCACTCCATCAGACCTTGTTGGAGCAATGAAAGAAATGAACGGTAACTCCACTCCCTGTACTTTTAGCATTTGGCTGTCAGTTGTAGTATCTGTTTCTTTCCAACACAAGCGAGCATCTAAGACCCTCAATATCCTGGTTAAACTTAGATTGCCCATGGCTGAGAGTCTAATCTGATACATTTTCCCTGGTTTTATGTGCCTTTATTTCATGTTGATGTTGTTGAAATGAAGATAACCTTTGTTTTCAGGGAAATATGTTGGAAATCGTCCAATTAAACTTCGTAAAAGTACCTGGACCGAAAGGACTGATCAACAAGCACTGGAAAGACAAAAGGTGATTACACTTATTCCAGTCTTCTTTTGATTGTTTTTAATACAGGGATGATGGTATCTTCAGTACTAGAGTTTATGATTACTGCTGTAGTATGTCTCATTTCTTGTAATGCTGATCTTTGTCACAGCACCCATCTCACAAGAAGTCCAAGTTTTCAAAGAAGAGTGTGCTGCACAAATGAGCTTCGGTGACAATGCAAAGAGAATCTGATTTAGTAAATGGCTGTGGTACTCTGAATCATGGAATTCGATCTTCAAATAGAACAGAAACTCATGTACCAATTCTATTGTATTTGTACAAGACTGAATGATTCATTTGATTTTCAGTCTGAATTTTGTCCAGAATGAACAATTGAAGTCTATATAGTAGTACCTGTTTTCATGACATTATAACAGTTATAATTGCTAATCGTTTTACAGTGCAAATCCTAGAATTTATGTTAGTAGGAACAGGATCATAAAAACCAGACAAGTTTCACGACATTTTGAATAAACAAAAAAGAATCGGACACGCATCTATAAACACCGTTCAGTAATATTCAAGTAATATTCACTTTCATGATGGACATTCTGATAATTAGTTCATCTGCAAACACCAACCCTCATCTCAGGCTCAGCTATTACTATACGACAACAGAAGGTAAAGATGGACAAAAATGCAGACCTAAATACTGACAAATGATTCAGACAATTCTATTGCATTGCTTACTATCACCTCTCAGGTCACTGAAGTCTAGAAACATTTTAAATGTCATTCGAAAAAGTACATTCTAAAGGTGTTCTCAAAGGAGAAGTACCCAAACTTTGATAGACAGACACAAGATAATACATCCAGGCATCCAGCCTCCAAGGCAAGAAATCATCTTACAACATGACCCACATTTCATCTCAGGAGTTCGCAAAACGGATGTAGTCTTTTTGGTGTTCACCATCACCAGTCCCTGTTTGAAGACCAAGGAGAAAACAAAGAGATATACCAAAGATGCAATATATTCCCTTTTGAATAACAAATGCACCTTCCTACTATAAGTTATTGGCCCCAGCAACTGGTGCTGCTGGTTTCTTTTTCCCTGGTCCAGAGGAAATCTTAACCATGGCAGGCCTTAATAGGCGATCTCCAAGATAAAAACCCCTGCGCAGTTCTTGGATTACAATTCCTTCATTGTACTCCTCTGATTCCTCTCGGGCAATAGCTTCATGTTTCTGGAAAACATCCAAAAAGTGATTTAGATAGCCAGACCAAAAATACAAATGGATACTGCACAAACATACATTCATTAAGTCTTCAATATTAACTTATGGCATTCAAAGCATTCAGAACTCCCTCCATCAAGAAGTACATGAATGTATCAAGAAATCTTTACACATATGGAATTATATTTACTACTGTCAGAACGAGGTAACGGCTCATGATGAGCAGCTAAAGATTGTCCGCAGGGTAAAAAACAGAATTGGTGCTACGGCCTACGGGTAGTGAGCAAGTGCATCGATAAGACGACAAAATTTCTTGAAGTACGACGAAATAGGACCATATGCATGGAAGATCTTTTAACAGAATTATATCCTCAGCATCTAGGACCAACATTTGAAATAAAACAAAATAAATAACATTAGAATCAGCATCTATCAATCAGGACAACTAACTAGGATTACCTAACACTGTTAAAAATCCTCTCTTAGCCGGATAAAGTTTCTATCTTATACCACTAGTTTAAAGTGAAAGCTCAATTCTACAGGGGTAATAAGTCTTGTGAAAGTCAGATTTTCCTAAATAATAGGAAAATCAACATTTTATTATGTATAAATTAGAAGAGTATGCCCAACACTTAGGTAGATGATGTATAGATTTTCTAATGTTTAAGAAAATCCTACTTTTACAAGAATTTCATCAAGCAATTCATTTTTTAGGGAATAATAGTAATTTTCTTCAGCAGACAAGAATCCGTGACATCGCATCATGAAATATTATTGATAAGCTACCCCATACCCACCCAAACCATTCACCATTTCCTTCAGGCAACCACACACCAACCCCGGAACCGATATAAAGACAGAAAAAGGAAAAAAGGAAAAAAAGTTTGTTTGGCGGTAACTGGGAACGAACATTAAAACAAAAGACACAAAAAGAGCACTGATCTAGACAGATTGATCTTACCGAAGGATCGAATGGCTTCCCCACAGTTGGGACAGCAGCCACCTTCAAGCTCCGCATAATCTCCACCAACTGCTTATATATTCCCTGGTAACTAGTATCAATCTTCTTTTCCCTCTCGGTCTCCAGCTTGATCTGCTGCTTAGCTATTTCGAAGCTGTCAACCATGGGCAAGAGGCTTTCAATCACTTCACCTTGGGCGTTACTCCTTGAATTCAATTTTTCTTTCTCTGATCTCTTCCTATAATTTTCAAAATCTGCTTGCAAGCGAAGCAATTTTTCCTTTCCTGAAGATATCTCTGCAGTCAATGATACAACTTTCTGGGCGAGCTCATTCTTTTCTTTCTCTGCAGCGATTAATAAATTTTCAATTTCATAGATAGTTTTCTTATCACCATATACCAAGGCCTCCTTGTAAGCCTGCATAAGGTACTTCAGACTAGATACGCCTTCAGAATCACCAGAACTGGGCTCGTCCTCGAGGTTTGTCTGCAGATATGTTTAAATTTCATTATGAATAAGTGTATACATTTGGGGATGAATTTTATAAGACATATATAAACCAGGCTACAAGATCAATAAATACCAGAAATCTCTATAGGCCATTATATATCCATACATCTAGTTATAGATAAAAGGAACATTTAACTAATAAATATAGCAAAACGAAATATTACTATTTCTTACTGCTTATTAGTTATTACGCCCTTGTCATTGACTGGCGAATGGCGATATAGCTATTGACAAAGGTTAAGCTACAATCTCCTGCAGCCATTTCTATTACAGTTCCCAGTATGCAATCTCAGCTGAAAACCGAAAAGATCCAGTCCACGTATACATGATAACGTTCATACTGTCTTTATTTTGTTTCTGTTTCCATTTTCGTGACAGCGGAAAACACAACTTAAGTTACTATTATGATTCCAAAATGATCCACAGCTATTTAAAACAATTCCAACGTACCCACGTCACGCATTTAACACGTGAAATTATAGTTTCCATAACCCCATTTTAAACCTTAACCAAGGGACCAACAGCAACATGCAAAAGATCCTTACAGCACCACATGTTTGTATAATACACCTCTACAAGTTACAACGAAGCAGTATTGATCCTCAATCCCACTTTACGACTTCACATATCCATGTTGGCCACATACTTTCACCAATTAACACAGCAAGGCAACACCCAACTAAGACTAGTATGGCATGAAACTATACAGGCAAAGGCCTTAATCAAAGCAAGATTTAATCACTCTTTAACAGCTAACAATATTTAACATTCCAAATCTTCTTCTTCACCTCTCCAATGTAATTAGTACTACCACTGTTTTATCCAATGATGCCAATGGAAACAATCAAGCAACACAAAAAACTCTATCTATATGAATTTCCTTAGCTAAATCAGCTACGAGTCTACCAAAAACAATTTATATTATATCATAAAAGCAAACAAACAAAACCCTACAAAATGCATCAAATCCAATTGCAAAACAAGGAAACTTGAGCTGGGCGTGAGTAATTGAGAAAGGGCAAGTAAATTACTACCTGATAAGAAGGATGAGAAGATCCTCTGAAAGCTGAGGTGCTGAAAGATTTGAAGTTGTCGTTGTGATTTATGAAGCGAGAATTGAGTACAGGAAAGGAAGGGAGGGCAATTCTTGGAGTAGGGTTGAGGGAATTGACCAGGTTACGGTTGGAAATGTTGTGTGGAGGTGAAAATTGAGTTGGTCTTATTGAAAGAGAAAGAGAAGCTGAAGCTGCCATCATTGAGACTTGAGAGAGACCGAGTTCTCGGCAGAGCAGCAGCAGCTGAATAATGGCGTCACCTCTCTCTCTCTTTTGAGTTTTCTGCAGCAGCAGAAGATACTACTAGAACAGAAGTAACATGATCTGGAATAGGGATGGGCCGTGGTCCCGGTCCCGCCCGGTTCGGGTAAGGTGATACCGGCCTGGTTCCGACTTCATGGTATCGGTTTGGTTCGAGTATAGATTCGTACTTTGACTCCGGAGAGATACATGTTAGATGTTACGGTTTCGATTATATCATAATAGGTGTTTAGTGAAAACGTCTTACCTTACGTTAGTTTGTAGCTCAATCCAAGTAAGCTAGCTTTCCTTTCATATATGCAGTTATGCACCTTGGATTGGATCCAAGAGAGCAAACTATTAGGGTCGGACCCATAAAATGCCGCAACGTGATTGACCGATGAGCAAAAGAGGACTTATCATGAAATTATGGATGCGGTCGACTTAAGCAGCGATGCAATGCCGCATGAAGCAACCGGCAGAACGAGTTCACCTTTTTACTGTGTGTAGTATGATTTTCTCTAACGGTGAGTTGACCGGCTTGTTGAAGCAAACGAAGTTCATCATATGGGATGAAGCGTCTATGACTAATAGGTATTGTTTCGTGCCTCTCATAGAAGTCTTAGAGATGTCATGCGAGACTCCGATGGTGGCATATATAAGCAACCTTTTGGTGGTTGTGGTCTTCGAGGAGATTTTCGCTTGGTGTTGTCGGTTATACCTAAGGGCATTAGACATGATTTTATTCACTCCTCTTTATGTTCGTCTAAGAATATATGGAATCATTGCAA
>JAQRGC012305602.1:0-10550 GCA_028659135.1 Plantago lanceolata | reverse complement strand
GAACCCATATTTCGCCTTCTGATATACGATTTCACACATTTCTAGCTGTTCTTATAGTTTTTTCTTCCTTATGTCAGCGGCTTGCCAAGGACTTCACTGTAGGAACCAGTATCAGGAAGGGTATGACAATAACGGTGCAGAATGGTGAAGGACGGAACTGGCAAATTGGTATAACAATGGGGACAGCCCAGGCGTACTATCTATGTTCAGGGTGGCACAAGTTCCTGATAGAGAACGAGGTCACTGTCAAAAGCACAATGTCGTTCAAGTGGGTGTCAAGCCGTATAATTGAAGCTCGAGTGGTTGAAAGAGGATCTGATGAGCTATTTAAGTATGTAAGGAAGAAAAGACGAGGGGGGCATGAGTTTATGGCTGATCTCGAAATGAGAGATCGTGAGAAAAACAGGAGAAGTATATGACCTCAATTCGATCTCCATACGATCTGAACGAGTTCTGTAAGGTTTAAAGATTAGGAATGCAGATCTCTTTTGTGTGCTAGCATATACAGAAGCGATTCAATCTAGTTCGATCCGACTGAACTGAACTATATAACAATCTGTCCGAAGTAAATCTGTTCCACTTTCTAATGATGCTTTGGCTGGCTGAAGTTGAGCGAGCAAGACCAAGAACTTGCCAATTACGAAAGTTTCTAAACCGAACTGAATTAAATGAACCTAACTGAACTGAAGTGAAATTAAGTTGAACTGAACCGAGTCTAAACATATGAGACTGAAAAATTAACAGTCATTTACCCATTTCCCCAAATTAAATGAACGAGAATGGTAAAATGCCCTAATTAATTCTTTCTTCTTCTTCTTCTCGTCTGCTACAATTTCACAAAATCAACACAGTTCTTCATAATTCGCCGTTTCCAGATTCCTCTAATGTACCCTAACACCATGGAAGACTGAGACTGAATGCTCCGGTGAGGTACTCGCGATATCGAAGGTAATGGAAAAGCTAATCGTATCTTATCAAAATTCTCTACTATATGTTATCGAATTTCAATCAGATTATTCATCTTCATCATTGAATTCAATTTGAGTGTATACATTGTTATTGTTATTGTTATAAAGTAGGTACATTTTCGAATTTCAATCACAAAGTCTATGCATATATTTACTAATTTACATACAGGTGCATTGTTAAGAATTGAGCTAGATGGCATGTTTATGTATACATTATGATTTCTTGACAGAATGATTATGGAGTGGATGATGTTTGCGCGTAAAGAACGCTATGAAAACTTTGAACAAGAGAAGCAGGAAATGGAGCTGTACAAAGCTAAGGGAGTCAACAACGTATGTTGTTATGGGTGACTTTTAAGGCCAATGTCGAGGCAGGCAAATATATTAGAGAAAAAGACAAGAGAATGTTAACTCAGACTCGGGCCGGATGGCCTTCGTGATAAGAAATGAAGATATGATCGAGAGGTTGCTGTCCGTGAAGAAGTGGTAATGTATACTATATATGAGTGGTTTGGAAGTTTGAGAGTGGGTTTACTTCGACCTTTTCAATATTGGTTATGCTGAATGTGGCAAATCTCCTGGAGCAGTGGATTAAGCTGCAGATGTTCTAGAGGGAAGAAGTTTGTGAAGTAGAGAAAGGACTGAAGGCCGAGGTAATTGTTCTATCTTTATTTCGGGAGATTAAATTTTTTGGGCTTTATTAGGACAGTGCATTTTGCTCATATCAGAACGTTCGTCAAGCCTTTTCATTTTGATGCTGTACTTGCTAATGTGTATTCTGCTTATCAATGCACCTATAGAGGTACTCTGCATATCTGTGCATTGGTTATTTGTGCTATAATAGTAAAATCATTGGCATAGTACGAGTTAACCACCTATGGCTTTGAGCGTGTGAAGTGTGACCAAACCAAATAGGATGTATCTGAGTCACTAGTCAATAAATCGGCTCCCCTCTTAGGTAGCAGGGGCCGAAAGAGCATAGATTCCTGCCGTGAGTTCGTAATTGTGATTTCAAGCTATTGTTGGTTGGTATTATTTGGTGTTATATTAGTGATAACCATTTGGTTTCGATTATTTGAGCGAGAAATGTAGTGTAAGATTATAATCATATATTTTTTTGATAGCTTTCCGAAATGTTTCGGAACTTTTCCAAGACGTCTCACTAAAGAATCTGAAACGTACCCTGGAAACGAGATTTTAATAATGCATATAGCAAGAGAATTTAGATGTAACTTGCAAACACCAAAAACAGAAGAATTGATAGGAACCATAAAAGTCATGTTTGCAATGTCTGTGCTGTCTTCAATGATTTCTTGCCTGTAAAAGCCACAAGTAACCATCTTTTATGCATGTAATCTTCTTTAACATCTGTGCCTTTGCGATTGGAAGATAAGTCTTGCAATTTTGTATTTATGTACTTGTGATCGACTTGAAAACCAAGTAAAATTCTGGACAAGGATTTTGTTAAGATCATGTGAATTGAGACACTTTTTAGCAACAAAAATCACTAGAAATCTTGGCTAAAAGCCATAAGGAAGATTATATCTCAAGCTTGAGTTGGGCTCTTGTGACTAGTTTTCAGCTATATATATATATATATCCAAGCAATTTGTTCATTTGTCTTATACCTAATCAGTTCACAAGTATCTGTATAGTTTCTCCCGAGGAAAATATATAAGAAACCTTTTATTTATCGTTTGTCGTGTTGTGTTTTATGTCAATGGATTGTGTAGATTCGATGAGGGTTGGTCTTGATATGCTCTTGGTGGATTGCAATACGACTAGTCTCAATCAGACCAGTAATTTGCTGCAGATGATCGGCTCATGCAGAGGTACAAATCTTAACCATGTTTGCATTTGCTTTCCATTTCAAGTAAAATTTTGTTCGTTGCTCTCACTTCAATCTTCATGGATGATTAGAAACTGGTTTTATCAGCATTCTTACTTTATTTGTTGTGCATCCACAATCTTGAGAAAACCAAGATCAATACAGATTCTTGCTGCACTTATAAACTTCAAAAACAATTTGTGTTTCCTGATTCGCATAAAAGAGCAACATATTATCGTTACTGCGTTTTACAATTTCTAGATGGTTGGGAAAAATCTTTATGTGCAAAGAGAAGAAAATGTATGTAAATTTTTTCTTCTTTTGTGGACAGTGTAGTTTATTCTGCATATATAAGACATTAAGACACATGTAGAAATTGTAAAGTTCATTGTTGTAATAGTGTGAAGTTCATGGCGAAATATCTCTGTTACTTTTTAATGTTCTTAATTAGTTTCTTCATCATATATTTTCTCTTTTACATTTCATCAATATTAAGAATGAACTTTGTATTTCCAGTTAAACCAACTCGAGATGCAACTCTAGCTTCATCCCTCGTATGCGAAAGAAGTACGAGGTTTGATGTTGTTCTGGTTGATGAAAACTTACCGGGCCTTGAAGGATACAAGCTGTTACGTGAGGCTCTTCGTAGGGACTCAACAGTACTCGGTGAGATCAGTAACTTGATTTCTCTAAACATGTTTCCTTACATTTGTTTATTTTTATAGAAGTTTTTCTATACTCAAGATGCTTACTAAGTAATTTATGTTTCAAATTATAGTGATGTCAGCTAATGCGAAGCATGCGATAGAAAAGTATGCCGTAGAAGATGGGACATATCTTCTCATTCAAAATCCACCTAATATAGATGTACTGAAGTACATCTGTCAATATCTTCTCAAGGAAAAGACGCACGGAATAAGTAAGAAGCTCGAATCAACTAGAGAGACATCCACTGCTCCCTCCAGAAATGGTGTAGGGCCCATGAGGCGCGAAGTTGGCATAGTATGGACGCCAGAACTTCAGGAAAAGTTCATAGATGTGGCCAGATTTCTCGGGGAAGAAAGTATGCATGATTTCTTTTGATAGTGATTAATGTTATTAAGTTAATAATATTGCTTTTCACTGCATAACGTAACTAATTATTACATTTTGTTTTGGAAAAGGGTGCTTACCAGAAAGGATTCTTGGGCAAATCAATGTTCCAGGGCTAACAGTAACTCAGGTCGCCGATCATCTCCAGGTTCGATCCACAGTGGATTATTTATCTTTATTCCTTTTCATATGAGCAAACAAATCATTTTTTTTCCTAGACTACTTCTGATCCAAAGTAATATGCTAGTTCAGTAGTTAGTACTATGATAGCTTTCAGATTAATCATGGACTAGTATTAAAATATGAAAGATATATGCGATAACATTACGCAAACATTTCTATTTGTTTCTTTATTTATTATCCATATAAATCGTTGTTAAAGCACTTGTACATACCACAGAGATGTATCTCTAATGGTTGGATAAGAGGTTTCCGGCTCAAGTCAACTGAAAATCAGAACATGAATGATGAAAGGGTTCAAGCTCGACGTGGAGAAAATGAAATCATAAAGTCCCCTGCCTCTCCAGGTGAGCAAAATATTGCGCAACAAACTGTAAACCTATTACATCTATGTTTCGAGTACCATAACAGCTAACGATGAACTTTATGATGGTTCTGTGAATGCAGCTAACGATGATCAGGTAGTTAGCCGAAAGAAAGCAGCTGATAATGATCAGGTTGTCAGCAGAAAGAAGGCTAAGCTGCAAGATGACGATTGGGTCAAAGTTGATCATGACGAGGTTAGTCCTAGTACCGATGTTTCAACCTCACATAGCAGAGTTATGATTTTGGACATGGTTATTATCAACTAATGTTTGGATGTGTTACAGGTGGCTGATATAGATAAAACTGTTACTGAAGGTTCCTCTCTGCCGAGACGACCACAAGGTCTGAAAATGTTGATGAACATGATATCTTCCAAGGACCGGAACATGAGTGGTACTTAAGTAACTTATCAAAGCTCCATGTTGTGTAATGTGTATAATTGCATCTTTTTACAGTTAGCAACAGCAGAACTTAAGCTGTATAATGTACTTAGTGGTCTTATGAATTTAAGAATAAATTTCCATGGTGAAATCATATCCACATTTCAGGTCTCATATTCTTACTATTTCATTTGTGTGGTGCTTGTTTTATTACACTCTGCGTGTATTATCATTAGGAGGCGCATCTTTGCGCCTGTGAAACCCGTGATTCATATAAGTGCTCCAGTTATTGCGAAGTCGAATACGACTATATGGAGGCACATATTTGCCGAACAAATGATTCGTGTGATTGTGCCTGTTATTACACTGTCGAATACGAATGAGGAATGGGTTTAGAGACTTGAGTTCTATATGCTTGTTTAAGGGTCCACTTTTTCATGCAGTGGTACCTATGTACAGCTAAACTTTTAATAATTGAAGTTGAAGGACCACATTCGCAATATCAGAAACTTAAGCATTAGGACGATCTCTAGATTGAGTTGCGTTTTTGTGACTAGTTTTTAGCTATAAATATTGAAGCAATTTGTTCCTTCTGTATCTGCATAGTTTTTGTCATTTATCGTGTTGTGTTTTATGTCAATGGATAGTCTAGATTCGATGAGGATTGGTCTTGATATGCTCTTGGTGGATTGCAGTACGACTAGTCTTAATGAGACCAGTAATTTGCTGCAGATGATCGGTTCATGCAGAGGTAGAAATCTTAACCATATTTGCATTTGCTTTCCATTTCAGAATATGTCTGTTTTAGTTGTTTTCAGCTTCATGGATGATTAGAAACTGGTTTTATCAGCAATTTTATTTGATTTGTTTGTGCATCCACAGACAATGTAATTTGAGAACACCAAGATCATCTTCTGTACAGATTCATGCCTGCACATATAAACTTAAATTTTGTTTCGCAAGCTTTTCAAATTGAAATTTTATTTCCTGATTCGCATAATGCGATTGCCTTTTACAATTTCTAGATGGTTGACTGGTTGTATTTGGCTATTTGCTTCACTTTTTATGGCAAAATATCTCTGTTATTTTTAATGTTCTAAGTTTCTTCATCCCATATTTTCTCATTTACATTCATCAGTATTAAGAAAGAACACTGTATTTCCAGTTAAACCAACTTGAGATGCAACTCTTGCTGCATTCCTCGTATGCGAAAGAAGTACGGGTTTGATGTTGTTCTGATTGATGAGACCTTACCAAGCCTTGAAGGACACAAGCTGTTATGTGAGGCTCTCCGTAGGGGCTCAATAGTAATCGGTAAGATCAGTATTCAGTAACATGATTTCATTAATGGACTTGTTTCCTTCCTTATTTTACAATTTCTCATAGAAGTTCTTCAAAAATCAAGGTACTAACTACTAAGTAATTTATAATTCAGCTTATAGTGATGTCAACTAAAGCCAAGCGTACGATAGAAAAGTATGCAGTCGAAGATGGGACATTTCTTCTAGTCCAAAATCCGCCTAATATAGATGTACTGAAGTACATCTGTCGAAATGTTCTCAAGGAAATGGCCCAAAGGATAAGTGATCACTTGTTTTCAATGATTTCTTGCCTGTAAAAGGCACAAGTAATCATCTTTTATGCATGTAATCTTCTTTAACATGTGTAACTTTGCCTTTGCGATTGGAAGATAAATCTTACAATTTTGCGTTTATGTATACGTTGATCGACTTGAAAACCAAGTAAAATTCTGGACAAGGATTTTTTTAAGATCATGTGAATTAAGACAAAAGTATGTGCTCTTTGAACATCCATTATACTTTTTAGCAAGAGAATCACCAAAATCTTGGCTAAAAGCCATAAAGAAGCTTATATATCAAGCTTGAGTTGGTCTCGATCTTGTGACTAGTTTTCAGCTATATATATTGAAGCAATCTGTTCATTTCTCTTATATCTAAGCAGTTCACATCTTTTGTTTCTGCATAGTTTTTCTTGAGGAAAATATATCAGAAAACTTGCATTTTCCGTTTATCGTGTTGTGTTTTCTGTCAATGGATAGTCTAGATTCGATGGGGATTGGTCTTGATATGCTCTTGGTGGATCGCAATACGACTAGTCTTAATGAGACCAGTTCTTTGCTGCAGATGATCGGCTCATGCAGAGGTAGAAATCTTAACCATATTTGCATTTGCCTTCCATTTCAGAATAAAACTGTTCTTAGTTTTTTCTCGGCTTCTTGGATGATTAGAAACTGGTTTTTATCAGCATTCTTATTTCATTTGTTCGCGTCTAGATGGTTGTATGAGCAAAAAGAAGTAAATATACGCAAATCTTTTCTTCTTTTGTCGACAATCCAGTTTATTCTGCATATATAAGACTTGTAGAAAGTGTAATGTTCAAAGTTGTATAAGCTTCACTTTTTATGGCAAAATATCTCTGTTATTTTTAATGTTCTAAGTTTCTTCATCACATATTTTCTCTTTTACATTTCATCAATGTTAAGAAAGATCACTGTATTTCCAGTCAAACCAACTCGAGACGCAACTCTTGCTGCATACCTCGTACGAGAAAGAAGTACGGGATTTGATGTTGTTCTGATTGATGAGACCTTACTGAACGTTGAAGGACACAAGCTATTACGTGAGGCTCTCCGTAGGGGCTCAACAGTAATCGGTAAGATCAGTAACATGATTTCACTAATGTACAAGCTTGTTTCCTTAATTTATGAAGTAAAATTTTTATTTAAGTTCTTCTGAAATCAAGATACTTGCTAAGTAATTTACGTTTCAAATTGCAGTGATGTCAGCTAACGCTAAGCGTGCGATAGAAAAGTATGCTATCGAAGATGGGACATATCTTCTAGTCCAAAATCCACCTAATATAGATGTATTGAAGTGCCTCTGTCAAAATGTTCTCAAGGAGAAGACGCAAAGAATAAGTGAGAAGCTCAAATCTACTAGAGAGACATCCACTGCTCCCTCCCGAAATGGTGTTGGGTCCATGAGGCGCGAGGCTGGCATAGTATGGACACCAGAACTTCAGGAAAAGTTCATAGATGTGGCCAGGTTTCTCGGGGAAGAAAGTATGTAGGATTTTGTTTTATGGCGATTAATGTTATTAAGTTAATAGATATTGCTTCTTTCTGCATTGCGTAACTAATTATCGCATTTTGTTCTGAAAAAGAATGCTCCCCAGAAAGGATTCTTGGACAATTCAATGTTCCAGGGCTGACAGTAACTCAGGTCGCCGATCATCTCCAGGTTCGAGCTACTGGATTATTTATCTTTTTTCCTTTTTAAATGAGCAAAAAAATTAAAAAAAATTCCCAGATAACTTAGCGATTTCTGATCCAAAGTAATATGTTATTTCAGTAATCAGTACTATGATATCTTTCAGATTAATTCATGGAATAGTATTAAATTATGAAAGATATATGACACAGTGTTACGCAAACATATCCGTTTTCTTTTCATTATTTATTCTCCATAAAAATCGTTGTTGATCACTTATACCCGCAGAGATGTATCTCTAATGGTTGGATAAGAGGTTTCCGCCCCAAGATAACCGAAAATCGGAACAGGAATGACGAAAGGGTTCAAGTTCCACCTGGAGCAAATGAAGTCATAAAGTCCTCTGCCTCCCCAGGTGAGCAAAATATTGCGCAACAAACTGAAAACAGATTACATCTCTGTTTCGAGTACCATAATACTAATAAACTTTATGATGGTTCTGTGAATGCAGCTTACGATGATCAGGTAGTTAGTAGAAAGAAAGCAGTTAATGATCAGGTTGTCAGCAGAACGAAGGCTAAGCTGCAAGATGACGATTGGGTCAAAGTTGATCAGGAGGAGGTTAGTCCTAGTTGATCTCACGTAACAGAGTTATGAACTTTGACATGGTTATTATCAACTAACGTTCGGTTGTGCTGCAGGTGGGTGATATGGATCAAACTGTTACTGAATGTTCGGCTCTTCAAAGTCGTAAAGGTCTGAAGAAGTTGATCAAAATGATATCTCCCAAGAATCGGAACAAGAGTTAAGTAACTTATCGAAGTTTCCTGTGGTGTAATGTAAAATACTGTTCAGGTGTCAACAGCATCAGAACTTTAGCTGTATAAACTTGCTGGGTTTTATGAATTTTGAATAAATTTCTGAGGTGAAAATCATATCCACATTTCAGGTTTCATATTCTTACTGTTTTACTTGTGTGGTGCTTGTTTTATTACTCTGTTTGTATTATCATTAAGAGGCGCATATTTGCGCCTGTGGAACACTGATTCGTGGAAGTGCTCCTGTTATTGACACAGTCTGATACGATTGTTTGGAGGCGCATATTTGCGAAACACATGATTCGTGTAATTGCGCCTGAGTCAAATACGAATGAGGAATCGATTTAGAGACTTGAGTCCTATGTCTCCTATCTACTCCTTCCTATATGCTTGTTTAAGAAAATCACTTTTTCATGCAGTAGTATGTACGGCTAAACTTATAATAAATGAAGTTTAAAGGACCATATTTGCAATATCAGAAACTTATTAAGTACTTGGGACTAAAATAGATCCCGAGTTGTACGCTATGCATTGAAAAGAGTACATCCCAATTAGTTAGGGATTCAACTATATCAGACAGTTGCAACAAACTTAACAAATCTCCATTTTTCAATTTCTCTGAACTTAACTTCTCAATTCACCCTTTTCTTAGCTAATACTTCATTTTGTAATCGTTCACTTATTCGTTTTAAAGTTGTTTGATTCTTCTTCTTCTTCTTCGTACACTGTTCCTGTTCATTCTGTTCTTACCTACACCCGGTAAGTTTGCACACGTACAAAAGCATTTCAAGAAAAGCTTCAATATTCAGCAGTAACACCACGAATCAATAACATCGAAAAAATTACCAAAAACTAAGCAAGTAAAAGAGTTTTATTCATGTATAGAATTGATTAAAATAATTGAAATAACAAATCTGCTTACAATAATAATAATCAATGATGTCTTATTGTCATATAATATCTACAAAAAATGACATTAGAAAAGAATTGCTTAATAACCTGATAGATCAATGCAATGCAATGCAATAATAATATATGTGTTAAGATATCTGCATGAAAAGAATTATAGCATCAAGTCTTCCCCGTTAAGTATGGACTCGAACTGATCCATCGGCTGATGCATCTGCATGAAAGAATTCAGCTCCCCGAAGATGTCTTCCCCTTGAATGTTATACGCTGAGAAGTCATCCGAAAAATATGATTTTACATCCTCCGTATTAATGCTGGTTTGTGGTGGATCCGACAACTCTGTGGAAGGGCATTCTGCAGCCAGTGTCATTTCCATCATTTCCTTAAACTTGGAAGATTGCAGCAGAAGGCCTAGTGCTGACGTGGCATTGGTGGGCCGTGGGGGAGATAACGTTGTATCAGTGGCCGGAGGTGGTGGCTGGAGTAGGTGAATGGAGGCTGAGCCGCCTGATTCTTGGGTGGGGGCTATGTTAGATTGAGTTTCAGCATTAGGCTTGTCAGTGTTGTTGTTGTTGTTGTTAGGTCTTAGCCATTTAATGTAACGGCTTAGGTCGAAATTGGTGACTGCGTTTAGGCCACGGTATTCTATCGCTGCCATGTCATACGCGACTGCAGCCTCTTCCTGTGTGGCTGCAAGATTATATGCAGATTAAGTCAACATAATGTAGCAGCAAGAAATTAAGGTGTTAAGTTGGTAAACTAATCCAACTATAATGTGA
>JAQRGC012305558.1:0-12507 GCA_028659135.1 Plantago lanceolata | reverse complement strand
CCGACGCTTTATGCGCATTTAGAAGTGTCGCACTACACTTGCCTGTTGATGGATTTTTGTCCTAATGGAGATCTACATTCCTTGCTAAGGAAGCAACCGTGTAACCGGTTACCGGTTCAATCGGTCCGGTTCTTCGTCGCCGAAGTTTTACTCGCCCTCGAGTATTTACACTCTCAAGGGATTGTTTACCGCGATTTAAAACCTGAAAATATTCTAATCCGTGAAGACGGGCATATCATGCTCTCCGATTTCGACTTATGTTTCCATTCGGACATTTCTCCGAAATTGGAAACCAGGAGGCAAAGCTTACCGCGGTCCAACCGGTCGAACCGGCATTCATGCTTCAGTTCGGACCGAGAACTGGAAGTAACTGTAACCGAATTCGTAGCCGAGCCAACAACAGCATTTTCGCGATCTTGTGTAGGAACACACGAGTACTTAGCTCCCGAGCTAGTGACCGGTAATGGTCACGGCAACGGGGTCGACTGGTGGGCGTTCGGGGTTCTGATATACGAGCTTTTATACGGAACAACCCCGTTTAAGGGAGGCAGCAAAGAGTCGACACTGCGAAACATAGCGTCGACGAAGGACGTGCGATTCCACAACATGCCAAATGAGCCCGGGTTGGATGAAGCCAAGGACTTGATAGAGAAGCTGTTGGTCAAGGACCCGAGGCGGAGACTAGGTGGCGCCAGAGGTGCAACGGATATAAAGCGCCACCCGTTTTTCGACGGGATAAAGTGGCCGTTGATCAGGACTTACCGGCCACCGGAAGTGAGGGGTTTGGTCGTGAAAAAGAGTAAGAAGCCAAGTCACATGGGCCACGTGAGTAGCCCTAGGAGGCGCCGGTGCTTTTGGAAGAGGTTAAGGCAGTTGATGAGGATTAAGGGTGCTAAATCTGGAGTAAATTGCAATTCAAATTATTATTCCTATGTTGATGCTAAAATTAGGAATTCTCCTTGAGGTCTCTCCTTTTCTACTTGTAGATTTGGATCGAGCATTGTAAAGGATACTTAGGGTTAGATCGAGAAGTACATCAATTTTGTTCAGACGATTCAGCTGAGAGTTGTAAAGTCGAGATTAAATGTTGTATATTATTACGTACACAATATACATGTTATAAGTTTCTATCAACTCGTATTTCAGATTGTTTCGACGCTTTTTCAAGTTTCTTTTATTCTTTTTCTAAAAAAATCTATTTCTAATGTGTAACCGAATTGACATGTTACTCTCATTTAGTAAAATCAATATGTAATTTTGTATTTTACGATACAACATATAAAATCACTATACCAGCATATGTAATACAAAATTCGCAACTAAATGTAACATGGTGTGACATGTAGTTGCTTGTTACAATTAATAGTATGGGATGGAAAATACAGTGATGTACAACTTGATGGAGCTAGCAAAATAAATGCAGGCATGGTTAATATTTAATAGTGTAACATGGGAGGATGATTTAAAATGTGAAAGTGGAACATTATACATTTATACTAACATTGTAGAACAAATGAGAAGAGAGATTCGTCGTGGGATGTAATAATGTTATAGTGTAAGGTGAACCATATGGGGGTAACATGTGGATATAACATGGATCCTGGATTAAGGGTTTGACTTTTGGATTAACAATGTATTTAATTAATCGATTAGTTAATTAGATATAACTAATCGTAGGAGTTGATGAATGCCGGTTGCCTACCAAAGTTAACCTCTAATCTGAGCAATTAAGCAACTAATAAAATGGTTAGACCTTTTCAATTACAACTCACACTACCGACCATTTACATATTCTTGTTTAATCCAACTTGCATTTTCTTTTACGTGCCACTTATTGTGCATGTTTCGTAAGGTTTGATTGGAATTGATTGGGGTTGATGATAATGGTATCATTATTATGGTACGTAATTACTAATTAACAACGACCCGATATTAAAAGCGTTTGTAGTCTTTAGGTGGATAGACCGACCGTAACTAATAAGCAAATGGTTACGAGTTCATTTCCACAAAATGAATGATTTATTTCTCGAAATCGCTCAACAAATTTGGACATAAGATGAATTATTAGACATTTTATATATATAACACCTAAATTCATCTTTTGTACTTTATAAATAATAGATAGGTTATATTGATTGTAAATTGGTACACCAAATTGTTTTTTTTTTGGAAACGGCAAAATATATTAAAAACTTTGAGCATAAGGTATGCTCGCGAGATTACACAAAGTCAAGAGAGGGGTCTAAAAAAATAAACGATACAAAAGGAGCTCTAACCAACATGAAGTGAGAAATAACGCTTCCAAGAAAATCCGAAGGCCAACGTTCACCCCAAGCATTTTCCGGCAAGCCTATTCTCCTAAGAACTCCGAAGGTCTACCCTTTACAAAAGAGACCCGTTCACTACCCCTTCACAAAATACAACCAACTCGAATCAAGTAAGCCCACTACCACTACTAAGAGGTCCCCGACTAGTAGTCCACAAAGGTCAAGGAGCAAAGCATCGACACAAGCACAAGAGAGCACCAATCCCGAACCCAATCAAAGTCCACCACCAAAACCAACTCAAAAACGCAACGAAAGCCCCACTCAACACCATTCTCTTTCGGTCACGTCCCTCCACTCTATGCCCAAGGAAGAGTTTTAGGTGAGCCATCTAAGATAGGATCGACAATATGTCCATCAAACGCCAAGGTCCACCCTTGTTAATGCGGGATGGCTTGTATCGGATCCTACCTAGCTCTCTTCCAAAAACTAATCAATCGGCAAGTAGCAAGTAATTTAAGACTTGAACTAAGAGAGAGCGAAAGTGGTTAGGACGAAGAAAAGGAAGTTT
The DNA here is from genome assembly GCA_028659135.1 of Plantago lanceolata. NCBI lineage: Eukaryota > Viridiplantae > Streptophyta > Magnoliopsida > Lamiales > Plantaginaceae > Plantago > Plantago lanceolata. The sequence goes on along the minus strand of JAQRGC012305558.1, from coordinate 9,672 downwards.
AAGACCCGGCCGCGACCGAATCCCCTAATCCCGTGGACCTAAAGTCCTCCAAGAGGAGCTAATACAAGACTAGCCCTTTCGGATTAAAACCGGAGAAATGAGATCGTGTGCCGATGCTCACCTCCCCAGTCACTTACCCTCCCCCAAGAGAAAAGAACAAGTCGAGAGTCGATGGTCGTGTGCTCAAAATCAGACCCATAGCCTTCACAATCTAGCAAGACAACACAAAAGGCAATAAAGTTACCAATGGGCCTACAACTATAAAGAGTCAGCCCACTGAAGAAAACCAAATGGGTTAGCTTCAAAGGCCCAATGCCGACCCAATAGCTCAAGAAAACAGGCCCAACCAACACAATTCTCCGGCCCAAATTAAAGAACCCAAGAGAGAAAATAGCCCAACACACAAACACCCTTTCCCCCTAATAAAACTCACTGCCGTGCCTTCACTTGCCACCAACCTTCAAACCCGGTCTCCTCTCTTCCTTCTCAAAACGAACTCCACTAAATCACACATCCCGACTCGTTGCACAACCAATGACCGAAATTAATGTTGACATTTCGTTCTCTACTATTCACGTACCAAAGCCAAGAATTTGATAGCACCTTATCCATAATGACTAGAGAACTAACACCCTCTCCATTGAACCGGATTGCATTTCTATTTTTCCACACTTCCCAAACAACTCCTTTCCAAATCGATGCTCCCATCCTCTTTTTTGTAGTGTTCAAACCACTAACAAACGAAAGTAAGAGGTCTTCCAATCCTCCCGTGCCCCCGGATTTCACTCCAATCCACTTTTCAACTAAAGCCCATACTTCCTTAGTGAATTTGCAATCTCTTACCAAGTGGAGGGAGTCCTCATCGACTTCCCCACACGTTTTGCACACGATGTCATTGACAAAAGTCACCAACTTCCTCTTCCGGAGATTCTCCATTGTGGGCACTCTATCAAGCAAAAGCTTCCAAGTGAAAGCTTTGACTTTCAACGGATCAATACCTCCCCACACGAGGTCTTTCCAACCACCAAAAGTTCTTCCCCCCCTAAGGTTAGAGAAGAAGATAGGGCTACGTACCCCTCCTTGGAACTATAAGCCCCGAGATTCCCACTCAACCAATGCCACTCATCACGGCCTTCCGATCTACTCCCCACCCCTAGGAGCCTTCCTTGAAGCTCCTTCTCTAACTCCTCCTCCCAAGCAAAAAGTCTCCTTCTCCAATTCCAAGAGATAATACCCGGGTTGTTGGGGCATCCCATTTTATCCAAGACCGAACAATTTTGCTCCACCTCAAGACCAAAGAGTCTAGGATAATCGTCTTTTAAAATGACCCCTTCAAGAAGCCAAGGATCCATCCAAAAAGAAGTGGCATCTCCCAACCCCACCTCTTTTTTTAGTCTATTCAAGAACCAATCATGACTTCCCACCTTCTTAATAAGATCCCTCCACCATGACGACCAACCACTTTTACCTCTTCCCTCTTCTCTAAAAGCTCTTACGCAATCCACAAAACTCCCATATCTAGAGTGGAGTACCCTCATCCAAAGAGCATCACCCCCTTTAGTGAGTCTCCAAGCCCATTTCCCAACTAGAGAAAGGTTGAAATTCCTCAAATCCTTCACTCCAAGACCTCCTTCTTCTAGAGGTTTACACACTACCTCCCAAGCCACCCATGGGATTTTCAAGTTTCCACTCTCTTTGTTCATCCCCCACAAAAATTTTCTTTGAATCTTCTTTAGATCTTCAATGACACCACCGGGAGCCACAAAAAAAGAGAGAAAGTAGATTGGAAGAGAGGAAAGCACCGCCTTAAGGAGAACAATTCTACCCCCAAAAGAAAGAAGCTTATTTTCCAATTTTCCAAGGCGACTCTCAAGCTTGTCAACCACCCCTTTCCAAGTACCTTTTCTACTTGGATACGCCCCCACCGGGAGTCCTAAATAGGAGAAAGGAAAGTCACCCACGGTACAATGCAAAACTTTGGCCCAAGATTGGATGATAGAGTTATCTACCCCCACTCCCAATAAGCTACTCTTGCCAAAATTAATCTTCAAACCCGAAAATAACTCAAAGCACCTCAAGATACTCTTAAGAGTGACCACGTTCTCAAAGGAAGCCTCCCCAAAAAAGATAGTGTCATCCGCGAATTGGAGATGGGAGACCTCTATCCGATCCTTCCCCACCTCAATAGGCCGAAAAACCTTCATTTCACACGCCTTGGCCACCATTCTACTCAACCCTTCCGCTACAAGAAGATAGAGAAAGGGGGAAAGAGGATCCCCTTGCCTCAACCCCCTTGAGGGTTTAAACTCTCTAGTAGGACTACCATTCACTAAAACCGAGATCCAAGAGGACGAGACACATTCTTTCATCCACCCCCTCCATTTAGCACCAAACCCGGTAAGCAACAACATCTCATCAAGAAATTCCCAACTCACCGTATCGTAAGCCTTTTCGAAATCCACTTTGAACAAAAAAGATGGTTTTTTCCTCTTCCTTGCCTCCACCACTACTTCATTAGCCACAACAATCCCATCCAAAATGTTTCTTTCTCCCACAAAAGCCGATTGGTTGTGAGAAATGACCCCTTCAATGACTTGAGCCAACCTATTTGCAAGCACTTTCGCTACCACCTTGTAGACACCATTGATCAACGAAATAGGCTTAAATTCACCAATGCTTATGGGGTTCTTCTTCTTGGGTATAAGAGTGATGAAAGTGTTGTTAAACCCCCTAGAAAATTTCCCATTAGAATGGAACTCGTTGCAAACCCTTAGCACATCAACCTTGATAGTCTCCCAAAAGCTTCTAAAAAAGTGGAAACTAAACCCGTCCGGCCCCGGACTTTTATCAAGGCCACAATCCCACACCGCTTGCTTCACTTCCTCCTCCTCAAACCGTCTTTCAATCCAAGCTTTCTTTTCCTCCGAAATACGAGCACAAGTGAACCCTTTTGCCTCTACTCTAGGCCGAGAGCAAGAGGAAAAGAGGGATTCAAAGTGAGAGACAATCTTCTCCTTGAGATCCCCCACTTGGTCTATCCAAACCCCGTCAAAGCTTAGGCCTTTCAATTCATTCAAGGCCCCCCTCTTGGAAACGGTGGCATGGAAGAATTTGGAATTAGCATCTCCTTCCTTGATCCACTTGCTACGGGCTTGGAGGTATTTGATATTACCTTCAAGGTTCTTCCACTCAATTACATTTGCTTGACAAAGATTTCTTACCTCGACTTCTTCATTTGTGAGACTAGTGGACTCCAACTTCAAGTCCAACCGATTTAGAGTCGCAAGGGCTTCTTCAATTTTTCGACCCAAGCCATTAAAGTTAGAGGAATGCCACCCCTTCAACTTTTCTTTCAATCTCCTCAACTTTTCCATGACTACAAAGCTTCCCCACCCTTGCACTCTAGAGTTGTTCCATTCCGCCTCCACCAAAGGGCGAAAATCCTTTTGCTTAAGCCAACCACTAAGGAACTTGAACGGCCTAGGCCCCCAATCTCTAACATCCACGCTAAGAGAAAGGGCCACATGATCGGAAACACTACGCTTTAGCCCCTCTTGGATGAGATTTCCCCACTTAGCAATCCATTCATTGGATAATAAAAATCTATCAATTCTACTACAACAACTTCCATTTGGCTTGTACCAAGTATACTTTCTCTTCCCCAAAGGAAGGTCAACCAAACCAAGAGTATGAATGAAAAGATTGAAGTCATCCAAGTCACTCCCTCCTCTTGACAAACTAGTCCCTTTACGTTCACCGGGGGCTCTAATGGTATTGAAATCCCCACAAACACACCACTTGTCACAACTAACCCCTTTTAGTTTTCCTATCAAAGCATCCCATAAGGACTTCCTTCCACTAGTAGATTTAGGAGCATACACATTGACCACCACCACTTGTTCCCCTTCCCAAGCTCCCTCCACACCCAAGGCTCCAACATCCTCTCCCCAATAAGTACTCATAGCAAAAACTTTAGTGTTCCACATACAAAGAATACCACCCGAAGAACCACAAGAAACTCTATAGGCCCAATCCACTTCTTCATTTCCCCAAAGACTAACCACTAATTTCCTATCTACAAAGTCAAGCTTAGTCTCTTGAATGCACAAGAAATCAACCTTTTCTTTCGCCACCAACACCCGGATTTCACGCTTCTTCAAATCGCTCCCCAACCCTCTAGTATTATAACTAATTATCCGCATTAAAGACATTGACATCCCCATCCATACAAGCCTTGCTACCACCTTCCTTAGAAATAGCATCCCTTACTTCCCATTCTCTAAATTGATCTAAAGCCCCCACATCACCATTTTTGTCAAGGAAACCGAGAGTCACCCCCACATCCCATTGTGCCTTCTCAACATCCCCATCAAAACTACTCCAAAACCGATTGTTCCCCGCCTCTATCCCACTTTGCGTTGGAGAGTTTGAATTAGGGACCGACCCACCAATTGGAGCGTGCCTAGACTTGCCCCCCTTTCTAGAAACAAAGGGTTTCACTCGCCTTGACTTTTTCTTTTTTCTCTTCGGTCCAATAGTTGAAGTAACGTCACCCGCTACCATGTCTTTGAAGAACTCCTTCGAAGTCCAAGCTTTCCTAGGACAAACACGGGAAGTGGAGGGAAAAGCTTCCCCCAAAGCCACATTTAAACCCTCCACCAACCCGACATGATTCACCAAGGGAGAAGAGACAACATTCAATGCCCCCATTAACTCAACCGGGGTTTCCTTGACAACCTCACTTGTCTCACAAGAGTCCACAACCACTCCACTACTACCTTTCCCCAATAAAAGAATCCCATTAGTGCCTTGTCTATCTAATAAACCCATCTCAGGCAACTGAAACAGTCTCTCACTACTATCAATTGCAGAGTAAGACGGGAAAGCCCTGACTCCGCCTTCAGACACTCCCACGGCCGAGCAAGGAATGAGCGGGCTGGAAGCTTCGTCCCGTAAAGGATAAAAAACAGAAGCGCCTCCCCGAACCAGGATTCTCGCCGGGACGGCACCAGTCCCTGAGCTAAGCCGATCGCCCTCATCGCGGGCACTCGCATGCCCAGAAACAACCTGAATAGCTCCTTGAGGATCCGTCACGACTCTGGAAATCGAATCCGAGTCTAGCGACTCCCTGTTGCTATCCTTCTCATTAGAAAAGGTGATAAAACCTCCCCCATTCACTTTACCCAACTCATCCCCTGTCTTAACCACTTCTTTCCCAGTGTCTTCAAATTCTGAATTTGTCTCCCAAGAAGTAATTGAATCAGTGTCGCTGTTAGTACCAATTGACGCATCTAAATCGCCCTCCTCCCCCCTTGAACCTTTTCCAACAAAAGATTTCAGGACATCCAAACACACTTCACGATCCATTCCTTCTTCCAAAACCCAAACATTAATCTTTCTACCCTTAAAAACTACCTGAACTTGTCTTCGAATACATTCGAAGAGCGAGGTTTCTACGAAAAGACTAGCTTTATCAAAGCAATCCTCCCCCTCATCGTTAACACCCAAACTAATGACCGAGCCGAATTTTAACCCCACCGCTAAATACGCATCCTCTTCCCACAAATCCAAAGGTACCCCATAAAGATTTAACCAGACGCAACGTTTCCTGTTCGATAGCTTTGAATTCCAGCGAACAACGGTCTCGAAAACATCCAGAAGAAAACCATGCTTACCTTGCAGAATGGCATTTCCTTCTTCCAAAGTAGAAGGAATGATCAGAACTTCAAAGTGAGAGAACCGCCCCACCTTTTCAATCACATAACCCAAAGCAACAAGTTTCTCCCTTACTACAGAGGTATCCATTCTGCACTTAAGCTTAGCAACAAGACTTTTAGACGCCCAATGGAGGGAGACGTTGGGCTCTGCACTGGCCCTTTCCGCTGCCACCAGAAGATGCGGTTCCACCAGAGGAGCCACCGGTGCCTCGCCACCGGTGCAGAGATGCTGTTGGTTTCGAATAGAAGCATTGAGGTTAACCCCAGCCCCTCCCGGTAACTGTGAGACTGGTTGGACTGCCCCCTCCTCTCTCCGACGAACGACCGGACCAGTTGTCCTTTGTCCCGGTGCCCCTGCGACTGCAATTCTAACCCCCGACAATCCGGTGTCCCTGACACCCTCCGTGCCCCGCTGCTTCCCCTCCCCAAACCTCGCCACATTAGCCCACAAACTGTAGGAACCGATCCGTTTTCCCCTTAGCTGCTGCACCACCCAAAAAACATCGTCGTCCCTTGAGATTTTCACTATGGCAAAACGTTTGCCCTCCTTGTTGAGCTTCCTAGGCACGAACGAGTCCCTGACCCTTCCGAATTTACCGACTAGATCCGCCAGTTCTTTTCCCCCCCAGTCCGGTGGAAAATTGGTCAAGTAGAGGGGGCAAGAGTTGGAATTGGTACGTGCTAGCCAGTCGGGAATTGGGTTCCGGCGGCTTTGACGGTCGCTGTGGTAGAGTTGACTGTTGGAGGAAGGGCCCGATTCAAAAAACCTGTCATTTCTAAACCTTTCTCTCACTACCTTTTCTCTCTCTCTCTCTAAACATTTTTTAATTTCGTAACGTTGTACTTGACATAGGGTGAGCGCAAAAATTTCAAATCACCTATGGTACACCAAATTGTTTGTCCAGGGATATTTTAAACAACACTTGTAGTTACATCATTAATAGGCCTAGGTACAATTTTGCGTGTCTCTACTGTGTCCAAGTTGTTCATCTGATTCAATAGTGACAAAATGTATTTGGATTGATTTAAAACTTTACAAGTATTTAATCGATATAGAAAATTAAATAGAAAATGTACTAGTCCAATAGAAAATGTATCAAACTTTAGCATTTTGTAATAAATTCAGTTTTTTTAAAATAATTTTTATTATCATAAGATAAGACCTAGTCCTAGAGGCAGTGGCCCAAGCAATAGTAAGGGGCCAATGCAGGGGCATGAAGTGTTTGCTGTTAGCTATGAAACAAGGGTTGGTTGGTAAGAATTATAGCATAAGGTTCATTGTATTGGACTTCTATACTTTTTATTAATATTATCTAGTAGGAGTACTGTTTTTATTTAATTTTATTAATTCAATCACCAAAGAACAGAATTTATGATTGGAAATGAATGCCATAAATTGACAGACGATGTTTGTTTGGTGTGACCTACAAATTTGTTCTTCTTCACAATGTGTAAAATATAATCGACTTTTAATACCTCGTTCGTATATTTTAAAGGCATGATTGAAAAGTAGACATTTAAAAGGGAGTAGTGGAGTACTGTGAGTCTGTGACTCTGTGACTAGTTATAACGCGGTTTCTGAGATGTTACACCGCAAGACACATATATCATATGTAAGTCCCACACATAAACAGTGCATTACACTTGGATTTTATGTTAGGGTAATTTTGATTCCTGTGTAATAAAAGTAAACATTTTGCAGAAATTGTAAAACATCTAGACAGATTTAACACACAATGCAATGCATGAATAAAATGATGCAATATTTCTGACAAGTTTAGAAGTCATGAGGCACAATGATTATTTTAGCATCAATACTATACTAAGATTATTTCTCATCCATTTTTCTTAGTGCAATCGTACATGAAGTGGAACCTAATGCCCGCAAGTCGAGGCGTGAACCGGAGTAGCCGGGGGAGGAGGAGGGGCAGAGGAGCCACTGTTTCCAGCAGAAGCGTCACAAAAGCCAAGTAGAATGTCGCCTTCTTCTTTTGAAATGCCAAGAGAACCAAGCATGGATGGCCAACACTGGTGCTGGATGACTCTTATCGCGTTGCAGCAGCTAGGACCAATGTGTGTCTCCCCATTAAGGAAAAACAGGACTACTTCGCCACTGCATGCTTGAAGCTCGAACAATGAGTCCCAGCACGCGCTGGACCCTGCTTGGTCGAGCTTCAGTCGTGTTATCAGGGTCGATTTGGTGTTGAATTTACGTGCTGAGAGCATAGTTGGTGCTAGGAGAAATGCTAGGAGCAAAAGTGGGAGGAGGTTGCTGGTGTGAGCCATGATATTACAGTCTACAGAGTACTGTGTAGTAAATGAGAAAGAAAGTGTGAGTCTGGAAGTGATGAAGAGAAATGTTGTTACCTGATGATCATTTTATAGGGGGGGAAATTGGTGCAACATTGATTAGCTTGGGAGAGCAAAAGACACAGGAGTTACAAGGGAAATGGAAAAGGCTATGTAACTGAAGATATAACTGAGTTTAGTTATGATTTAATCAGCAATTCAATGCATGGCTAATTACTCCATTAAGGTATGTTCATATAGCTACTCCACGTACTAAGTGTAAGTGAGCTGTGAGCTGTCAACTTCCAGCTTATTATGCAACAAAGACATGCAGATATGGAGCAAGTTAGCTGCCAGCCTGCCACAAGTCCTGCAGGCAGAGTATATACGGCTTAAACACTGCTTTTAAGTCGCATACGTATTCTCTGCAAGTTAACTTGCAGAAGACACTTAGATTTTATATTACCGTCTGAGTCTCTGAGCAGAGCAGAGCAGAAGCATCAGTGAGGTTTAACAGGGAACTTGAATACTTGATTGACTGAGGTTTAGCATGTCCAACAAATAAATGGCTATCTAGCATTATCAGCATTGACACTCAAGCACGGCCTACTCAATTATGAGGCCGGTTTTTTGAAAATGATCGATAAAAATTACTACAGTTAAGCAACAGTTGCTTATTCCGGTGATCTAGTAACTAATAATAATACACTTACTAGACCAATCAGAAGCAGGCATTAAATCTGCATTTCCATAATTCCATGCCAAAGACGCAAGTTCCCGGTGATTGATGCATACTTGGATAAAAACCCAGAAATCCCTCAGCCGATTTCTCTATATAACCTAGAATATCAAGTCAACTGTAGGAATCATTTTTCAGCAATGCTACGCAGAAGTTATGATCTAAAACACATGCACTGGACAGAGAGTATAAAAGCGTAAAAATATATTACCTCAACATAAATCATGTCCCTTCGAAAGTGTTTCTGGTTTTGGCGACAGAAGTAAATTATTAGCTCCATCTCTGGCGGAAATCAGCATCGCAATGACTTCACGCATAGTTGGCCTGTTGAGAGGAGATGTATTTGTACAAAACAATGCAATCTTAAGGACCAAAGACATCTCCCCCGTTATCCTCTCATCATTAAGGTCTATACGTTGGTCAAATATCTGAGATGCTGTCTCAAGTTTCCCAATCGATCTCCTCACCCAGGTCACCAAGTCTCCTCCTTGATCTACTGGTTGAACAGGCGGCTTCCCTGTGACGAGTTCCAGTAAAACTACACCGAAACTGTAGATATCACATTTCTCTGTCACCTTCATCGTGTAAGCATATTCTGAAATCAATACAAACAATGTCAGAAGCAAAAACCGCGAAGATAGGATTATGGATTTTATGAATCAGATAACCCTGTTTAGCTGTTTGGCCTATTTCATACTATAAGATCGAGACATACTTTTCTTCCAAATTTTGCAACAGCCAAGATATAGTATACAGTATATGTTCTTTCCAAATTACTCAAAGACAAACAATCACAGCCAAACTAGGAACACAAATAGTTTACCTGGGGCTATGTAACCATACGAACCAGCGACAGCAGACATGGATTTTGAAAACGGGAAGTCAATCATCTTTGCCAAACCAAAATCTCCAACGTGTGCCTCAAAG
>JAQRGC012305536.1:0-10772 GCA_028659135.1 Plantago lanceolata | reverse complement strand
TAAGTATCAGCAACACTTAGTGTTTGCTGAGAAATCTGCATTAGACTACAAAAAGTTTTAAAGACTATTCACCCCCCCCTCTAGTCTTTAACCTTGTTGTCTAATGGACCAACACACAGGTCTTTTGATGAATGATTCCCAGATCATTTAGTGTATCAGGCATGTGAAATTCTAGCCCATTATCTGATCTAATGACTTTCACTTTATTTTCTAGTTGATTATGCACTAGTTTAATGAAAGTAGTTAAAGTAGACTTTGTCCCTGAATTGTGTTTTAAAAGATAGATCCATGTAAATCTACTATAATCATCAACTATGGTAAGAAAATAATGTTGATTTTTCAGAGTTGCAGTGGAGTAAGGTCCCCATAAATCACAATGTAAAATTTCAAGTACAGAACCAGAACTTTTAGAACTAACTGGAAAAGGGAGCTTCTTTTGTTTAGCCTGCATACAGACCTCACAGTAAGAAAACTCCTTACATTGTACTAATGGACAAAAAGATGAAATCAATGACAATCTAGAGTGACTAGGGTGTCCTAGTCTGAAGTGCCAGAGATGTTCCTTCACTACAGCTGGATCAACAACTTCATTATTCAAAATGGCAAATGCCTTAGGTAATTTCAACCTTGCTATGAGAGTGTAGAGCCCTCTTCTTGCTTCAATCCTCCCAATCTTTGTCCATGTGTCCTTCGAGATAGAGCTTTTCTGAAAGATATAACAACAGTTGTTATCAAACAAGAAAGCAGTATCATTGTCTTGACATATTTTGTTTACTGACATTAAGTTCAGTTTGAAAGTAGGTACACACAGAACATTCTTCAGAACAAATTTTTCTTCAATATTTATGTCACCAATATGAGTTATTGGTTCTTTCTGCAAGTTAGGTAGCTGTACAAAAGCTTTAATCTCCTTAACATTTGCAGTATAATATTTATGAGAGCATACTATATGATCCATGCTCCTGAATCAACTATTCATTCATCATGAACTTTATTTGAAACAAAATTAATAAAGTGAGCTTTACCAGCATGATTCACTTCTGCTTCAGTGATTTCCTTTCCTGAGCTTAATGAGCCTCCTTTCTGCACTTGTCCTGAGCCTCCAATGAAGTTCTTTCCTCCATAATTGTTGATGAGCTGGTGAAACTGGTCACCAATCATGGACACAGTGTTCACAGTCTTTGGAGTTGCATCAGTGAAGTGTTGAAAGTGGCTTGATCTTCCTCCCATGTTGTTGTAGTGACCTCTGCCACCTCTTCCTCTGTAGTTTCCTCTTCCAGACCCATCATGAGCTCTCTTTTGGGGAAAACCATTCACTTTGTAGCAGTTCTCAGCAACATGATTTGAAAGATTAGGGCAGTTGGGACAAAACAAGCCACCTTTCTTCTCTTTCTTCTTGTTGCTTCCAGAGTTGTTGTAGTTTCCAGTGTTGTTGTAACCTACATACATCTGAGAGTGACCACTGTTGTTGCTAGCAAACATGGCTGATGTCTCCACTTCAGTGTTGATGGATTGCCTCATAATCTTTTGACCTTCTTCCTGCAGAACAAGAGCATAGATCTCATCTATGTCTGGTTTTGGCTGCATAGCAATGATCTGTCCTCTTATGACATCATAGTTCTCATTGAGACCCATCAAGAAGCAAAAGATCTTATCTAACTGTGAGTTTTTCTAAACAGTTCCAGCATGCTTGCAAGTGACTTTGTCATAGATACACTCAGGATCTGGTCTGCAATCACACAGTTCCTCCCAGTATGCATTCATCTTAGTGAAATAGTCCTGCACAGACATGTTTTGCTGCTCTAATGAGCTTATGTCTCTCTGCAGTTTGTAAATTCTGAGATCACTGGGTTTAGAGTACCTAGTGGACAGCTTATCCCAAGCTTCTTTTGCAGTTTTCACATACAAGATGATACTCTTGATCTCTGGAGATGCAGAATGAATCATCCAGCTCAAGATAACTGTGTTATTCCTAACCCAAGATTTCTTGTCATCTTTCTCAGGTTCAGTTATAGTTCCATCATGAAACCAACTTTGTTCCTGATTTGAAGAGACATAGTGAAGGCTTTACTCCAAGTGTGGAAGTTGTTTTTGGTGAGTATGGGAGTAATAGCCCCTGAAGTAGCATTTTCTGAGTGGTGAATGAAAAACGGACTGTAACGATCCTCAGTAGGAATAGTGTTATCTTCCTTATCCTCCATTGATAAAACTCAAAAGAAAATGAAACAAGAGATTGTAAATGAGAAAACTGAAAAGTGAATAGAAAGAAATCTTGCTTGAACTGAGAAAATTATGCGCAACATGAGGATAAAACCTGCTCTGGTGCCATGTTAAAATAGAGATTGTTCATAGCTGAAATCTTTCTGTATTGATCTGTGTAAAAACTTGATACAAATGACCTAACTAGAGGCTCCAATTTATAGACAAAAGGCCTCTCTAATTTACTTGGACAACAATGAAAATGAAGAGATAACTACAAGGACAAATGATGCCAACCCTTATCTTCCTCTCCAATAAAACCTATTCTAACCATTGATCTTGATCGGAGGGTGGAGATGGGATCTCTGTGCACAGTTGTTTCCGGTGATGCAAACGGTCGTACCTCATTCTTCTGCTGTATCAGAGCACAGTGAACCGAGCTCTGTTCTTCCAATTGTTTCAACAACCGTCCACGTGTTTTATTTTGTTTGGATACGCCTTGGTTATTTGCATTTTGATCCTTGAGTTGTTTTCCGCTCTGCACAGTAGCCACATTACTTTCAAATGCTTTGCAACAGTCATCTTGTCATATTCCCTTTCCCTCCTTCTTGTTTCCAAACATTTCTAATAAAAACTAAGAAGAAGAACACACTCAGAATATTCTTGTAATTTCACATAGAAGTTAACGACGTTAACAAATATTAAAACGTAGTTTGGATTAGGGGAAAGTGTGATATGTTTGTTATTGATTTGGGGGGGTTTCATGCATTTTCAATAATCGAGTGGGTTTTGTAACTCTTTAATATAGCTGGAGGGGATTTTATTCCTTAAGTTATTTTTAGAGTCCGTCTCTTAAGAGACCAACTATTAAAAAGATAAAAAAAAGACTAACACAAATCCATAACACACATAGATAAGAAAATGATTCTAACTAAGTTATTAATTATTTTGTGTTGGTTTTTTTATGGTCTTCACATAAGTTGGTCTATTTTAAGAATTAATATTATTTTTATTATGATGTGCATTACTATTATTTATCTCTAACCTTTTGTTGCAGATGTTAAGCTAAGGTGTCAGTAACAACATTACTCGACACCTACTTCCTTTCCTGAGTGTTTCTACTTTTACTTGAACTTTATAAAATCAACATTTTTATTAGTGAGTAGTGTTTGGCATAAACTTAAAAGACAAACTTAGCAACATTTTAAAGTTCGGTTAATTAAAATTAAATAATTGGTTAAGTTGTAAATAAATTATTTTATTTAACATTTTTTTATCTTTCCTATTATTATGTTGCTTAAACTCTTAAAAGCATCGGAGTTATAAAGGTAACCAAATGGTAAGGGTGTTAGAGTAGCAACGAGAGGTCAGGGGTTTAAATCATGACGGAGTCATAAGGTGGTATAGGTGGTAGAGGATTAATGTAATAGTGTAGGATTAAAAAAAAAACTCTTAAAAGCATCTACTCATGTAATTTTTTTTTGGCTTATAACGGTTTCATCAAAACTAACGGGCTGTTTGGCTTAGATTTAGGGAGATGGCATTTCTGATGGGATGAGAAACGTGAATAGTAATCGGATTCAGAGATTGAGAAATGGAAATTTAGTTTGGATTAGATTTAGTGATTTATAGGTTTGTATAGGGTAGGGTATGATTAAAGTGGTGATGTGTTGATTGAATTTGATTTGTTTACGGTTGTTAAAGTGAATAGTAGAGGGAATGTTTTTTGGGGATTGGTGAAAGTTAGTTAAATGTGTTAGATTAGTAATATTTAAATGTGAATAGTACTGAAACGTGAATAGTGACTGAAATGTGAATAGTGAATATAGGCTAGTGAGAGAAAAATGAAAAGAAACGTGAATAGTAACGCATTGTGTATTTTGTGTGTGAGAGAATGTCTCTAAATGAGAGGCAAAACTGGCCTTAGAAAATGCCTTCTCTAAAGACCCTCCAAGATAAAAACCAAACATCCCCTAAACACTTTACTTATAAATACTGAAAGAAAGATAATCAATTGAAATAAGCATACAAAGGACAAACACTACTAATATCACAAATCCCAACAGAAATTAGGCACAAGTTGAATCTTGTTTTACAAGGAGCTTCATATATACACGACACTCCTTAACCTGCCTTTTTCTTTTGAAAGAGTTCCTCAAGCAATTTAGCTTCAAGTTATAAGTATGATCGAAACTTGTTGAAATTAAATAAATCTCTTCGTCCAACATTGTTGCTTGTGAAACTATTCTAGACTACAATATATAACCTCTATTCTCTCCATTAAAAACTCATAAATTGCAATTCAGTTTAAGTTTTTTTAAATTTTATCAATTTCAATTTAATTCAATTGACACTATTTAATTCGAATCAGTTCAGTTTAAGTTGATTTCAAAGAATTCAAGTAAACATGGCATAATTTGACAGAAAAGATTAAGATTCCGGTTCAGGTCTGCTTTGCTCTACTTTAAATGGCCAAAATATATTGATAAAATACTACGTCTCCTAAGGGACGCCTCTTAAAGAGGGACATTAAAGACATATTTATACTAATTATAAAGCAACTTCAACTAAATTTAGTCTAAAATTCGGAGCCATTAATGTAACTACTAAAACTTTAGGGACCTTTTTGCAAATAAAACATAAAAAAAACTCAGACAACCTCCATTAAAGCTCCAGTCGGAGCTTTACAAACTCCGATCGGAGCTTTTCCGATTGGGTTCGAATTTTTTTTTTTAAAGTAAAATAAAAATAAAAAAGAGCCATATGATATTAATGAAAAGTCATATGATCGTAATGCAAAATCATATTATCTTAATCAAAAACTTCTACGATCTAACTAGTAACCTATGATCTTACCGATATGTCATATGATCTTAATTGAAAAGGTTATGATCTTTATTTAAAATGCTATGATCTGTTTACTATTACATATGATCTTAGTTGAAAATCATATGATGTTAATTGAAAACCATATGATCTTAAAAACATTTTCTATGTTCTTACCAGAAAATTCTATGATCTTTATTGAAAATCACATGATCTAACCTATAATTCATATAATCTGAACAATAATACATATGATCTGTAACAGAAGGGTTGTATTTCACATTTTTACAGAAAAGTCCCTCAACTTTTATTAATTACGAATTTGCCATCGAATTTTTATGCCTAAATATCAAATTTGCTAAAAAGTCCCCAAACTTTTTTTTATTACAAAAATACCCCCGAATTTTTTAAAAAAAATGTAAATAATTGCAAATAAGCCTCGTCCCTTGTATAACTTAAATAGGGATCGTCCCTTATGAGACTTTGCGTTAATAAAATGTTTTAACAATTATAAAAGCGCATAAGATATGCACAAATTAAAACCTTTCCCCATACCGAATCATAAAATGATACAGGTATAAAGCATGTGCGACCTCAACACTGTTAATTCCGTAACAAAGCTTGACCACCCCCTTCGTCTAATATATCCTACTCACTAGCGAGAGGCCAAGAGTCCGGGGATGACGAATTGACAATCCAACTCTAGTCAAACCTAAAGGAGCAGAATGCCTTTCGAAACGAGTTCAGGGAACTTTAAATGTATTTTATAACTAGAATTGGAGCACCGCACTGCGGTGACCATAATTTTTAACAATATAGTACATTATGATACACATTCCGTCTAGTTTGTAACACAATACTTCTATTTTGTAGCACAATATTTGTAATTGGTAATATGAAAGAAAACATAAATGATTAACGAAACAACCTGTAAAAATGAGTATATAAACAAACTATAAAACACAATAAGTACGACAGCAACACAAGTTAGTAAGTTACCATTAGAGTAAAGGCACTTTGCTTTGGCTGTTTATCTGAGAAAACCGATGATTAAGATGAACTTAAAGTGCTACAAAATAGACCATACATGTACAAGATAAAACCTTAGGCTTCATAATGATATGGCTTGGTTAGGTGGCATTTTTTACAAAGATTTTGCAATGTTAATCCAAATTTTAATGTTCACTAAATAACTCTGTTGAAAATCTTCGAGTTGGATAATATCTGCAACGCAGCAATATGAATTAAATTTGCAATATTTTGAGAATTTGGTATACAACTGTTTGAAAAAAAGCCCTAAGCCTGCCTCACAAGTCACAACTTCTCTAATTAATTCACACACTCTAGTAGCCCCAAACTATTAAGAACTTTTTGAAACATGCACCATCCACACCGTTCCTTTCGAGATTATTAAAAGAGATATATTTAAAGCCCAGATTTATCTCTCTGTTCGTCATCATCAGGATGCAGATCATGTATAGATTTCGATGCATGTCCAAACCTTCCCAGTGATACATTATATCTTCAAAATGGCTTTTACATAATTTGTGGGGAGGTTTATGTGGTATGGGAACTTTCCAGGAGCAGTTCCGAATGTAGGGAAAAAATGGGGATGTAACTACTGTTATCAAACCCAGGAATTACTGTTATGTCACTACCATTTCCCAGTCTGGTATTAATGCTGCAATTTCCCCATCGAGCACTACTGACCACAACGATATTGTTTAAAATTGCTAGGCTTAATCACTGCGTACACAGACTTAACTGCAACAAAATAAGAAAAGGTAAGCAATGGAAAAACTGCTCACTTCGTCAGAATCAACTTTAGACACAAGCCCAAAGAATAACTTGATACAGAAACTCAATAATTAAATTTTGCTTTTTTTTTTTAACGCAACAACACAACCACCAATAAAAAGTCAAAACCTCTACAACAGCTTTGATAAATCGCTTAGAATTCACATAGCAAAAAACACAGAGAAAAACTCATTATTGTCAAAATTAGCTCACCCAACACTTACAAACTCTTTATATTGTTACTGAAGAACAAAACACTCAATTATAAATCATTCAACCAAACAATGTATAGGATTTATTAGCCCGGATGCCAAACTATAAGACCTTTCCACTATTTTTTTCTCCTCTACCCATGCCACTGTTTCTATTTTAGGAACTCACCAACAGGCGAGTATACTCAGCTCTCACATGGAGGTCATTGAATAACATGTAAAAGATTGTTGAATAATTTTCGAGTTTTAGATTTACTTAGAATCTATGTAAAACAGTTATACATGTTTAGAAACAGAGGCTTACCATGCATTGTAGTTTGTAGAATCTTCAACAACACCTTTAGGCCTCCTGCACATAAGGGCACATAATGCAAGACAGAAATTGGAGAACATATTATTTGTACGCTATGCAGTCCCGCACATTGTTGGGTTTTTTCCGTTCATGAAGCTTCATGGATGTGAATTCAATGCGTGTTAGCTGGAGCCTTGATCACAGTGGAAGTCCCTAGGGCGCTTATTAGAACCTACACTTCACATGTTCAGAAAGAATATAATCAACAATGTCAAGCATTCCAAGTAAGATGTTAATATTTTTTAGTTTAATGATGTGTGAGTATTACCTTGTATGTACGGCAGTCGGCACTCGGCAGCAATCTCATCTTTCCCAAAACTATCTTCATCAGCCCCAACAGTGTGCAAATATAAACATGCAGAATTGATGCAAGGCTGAAACAAAAGGAAGGCATTCTCATTTGAATAGCATAAGCAAATGTAATAGCAGGAATCGGTAAAGGAATGTGAACCTTGACAAGAAGCAATAAAAATGCATAATACATCATACCATGTTTTTGAGCTAAGCAATGCAATATATATTTTGCAGTTTCAAATTATGCTAATGCTAGCATAAAAGTAAAAGCAACAATAATTATTTCAAAAGGTTGAGAAAAACAAACATTTTCAAACATAAAGATAATCAATAGTACATATTATGCGCAGGACAAATATTTACCTTACAATCCTATCTTCCGGGACATAACGTAACCATGCACATATTGAATACAATGCAATGCCTTCTCCTCTATTGAGAATGTTCTGTACCTGAAACAACAAATAAGCAAACATGAAAAGAAAAATATTTTAACTACCTAGTAAATTGCACAGGATTAATGAAGTTAGTATGTGAGTCAGGCATCTATCAAACACCTACAGTGCATAACAAAACATTAAGGCAACACAAGAATAGATATGTTAGAGCTTATGCTAGTAACAGAGATGTTAATGAGGGACGAAAAGAAATAATAAAAACTATTAACGATGATAGGACAAACCTGATTTGTTTGTTCTTCAATCATTCTGCAAACAATGCACTCGTATGTGCATGGTGTTGGAGTTGGAAATTTTAACACCCACCAGTTTCAAGCAGTATCAAAATGGAACTGAACAATTGGCCTTCCTGAAACTAAAAAAAATTGGCCGGCAGAAAGAGCACAAGGAATTTAGCCGGTGGAAAAGTTATGAAGAAGTAAACAGGCGTGTCTCCTAGTTTTTCTAGAAACAGACGGAAAGAATGAACGTTCTAATTTAAAAAAAAAAATATCAATAAAAAATGGCTGAACTGGTATGAATTTTAAAGCCGAATCGAACAACCACAAAAGTGAACAGGTGTGAGATTAAATCTGAACCGATTTAGCTAATTAAATGGTTGAACCAGAGTGAATTTGAACTGGACTGCCATAGAAAATGGCTCTTATTATATTGTAATTAATATAGAATACAAATAAATTCAATTCAGTTGGTATCAATTTTTTTTTCTTATGATGAATCAAACATGGAATAAATTGTTTAAAAATACTAAACTATAAAATGTAGGGTCCAGAAAGGAGACATGTCATGTCTTGACTCTCGTGTACATAAACTCAACTTCATGGAAGAAATTTAGCGTAACGTTCAGGATCGCTATTTCCTGGAAATTTCTCAACCCTTTAATCAGGATATAAAGACAGTGACAAAATTTCCAGTAAATTTCCATTCCGAAATGATTTACTCCTTCAAAAGGTTATAAAGATCAGGTTATTAACCACTCCAATCTAATTTAATGTACATTCAAAGAAATCCCAGTTGTTGATGAACAAATTCACGAAGCTGCCTTGCAATTTCCTCATATATCATCTCTTCCCTTCCCAACACTGATTGGTAGTTACAGGTTAGTTTCATTCACTCTATAAATTATCATCAACATTTCACAATATTTTTACAAAACAAACAGCATAATCATAAACACAAATTAAAATTTTATTTTGTACATCTAGCTACAATGGCAATTCCAATCATTCCTAAGTCGTTCAAGCTTCGTCTCCCGCGCCGCCTTCGCTCTATGTCGAAGTCAAGCCCTCCCTCCACCCCGCGGAGTGATCAGGGGTCTAGTCCCTCGCATAAAGCCGCCACAACGAAGGAAGACGAGTTCCGACAGGTTTTTAAGTTCTTGGACAGGAACAATGACGGCAGGATTTCTACCGAGGAGCTGAGGAACTATTTCACGTGTGTAGGCGAGTCTGTCACGAGTGAGGAGGCGGAGAAAATTATACGAGAGTTTGCGAAGGGGAAAGGGGAGGAAGGGGAGGATTTGCTGTTGGGGTATGGCGAGTTTGTTAGAATGTTGGAGGTGCGAGATGGCATGGAAGAGGACGATGATAAGGTTCTTCGGAAGGCGTTTGAGGTGTACGAGGAGGAGAAGGGCTGCGGCTGCATCACGCCGAAGGGGTTGCAGGGGGTTTTGCAACGCCTTGGGGATGCGAAATCGCATCAAGAGTGTGAGGCTATCATTCGGGTTTTTGATCTTGATGGGAACGGGGTGCTGGATTTTCACGAGTTCCAAATGATGATGACAACTAATTAATTGATTGGGATTTTTTTTTCATGTTTCACTTATAATTTAGACGGAGAAAGTATTACTTAAGCTTGTGGCGCCACCAATATCACGCGCGTACACCAAATATTATTAGAGATGATTGTAAGAAATTCGGGGGTGTCCACCTAATTATCTTCATTCCTTTCCAGTTCCATGAGCAAAAATAAGAATGCTTGTGTGATTTTTTTTTTAATGTGCAAAAGATTGCTTATGGTTGAAGCATTGAATGATGTAAAATGGTTTGAAACTCGTATCAATATGAAGCCATACTTCACATGTGTTTTAATTTTCTTTTAAATGAAAATAAAACTTTTAAAAGTTTAAACCTAAAACCTAAAATATGCAAGCACGCTTAAATAGTTAAATTACTTAGTATTTATTCAGGTACAATAAATATTATGATATCTTGAAAGAATATTATATGATGTTTAAAATGGTACGTACTATATGAATTATGATATATTAAGGGTGATTGTAGACAATCTTAAGGAGGTAAGTGGTAGCAAAGTTGGTTAGAAGAGTTTAGAACTTAGAACCTCAACTATGCTCGACCAACTTCACCCAGGAACACGACTACACGACCAGAAGACCAATCAACTCCCAAGGCACGGCCCGTCACCTTAAGGTAGTTCTATCTCTCGAGTCTCAGTCCAGTTAGTAGATCGACGACTATCAGATAAGGCCTCATACAGTCAGATAGATGTACATGCCGAGCAACTAAGCCCGGGCCATTGAGTTTGTAATTGGTCAATTTGAGTCCAAATGGAAGAAAATTATGTGGGCCCACTAAGTCAATCATGCAACGCATAAGACAATTGACTAATATGGTG
>JAQRGC012305427.1:0-10181 GCA_028659135.1 Plantago lanceolata | reverse complement strand
ACTTCAGACCTCAGACATGCCACAGTGAAGATCTCCATACCTCACCGATTTACAACAAAAGAGAAAAACGTCGACTTGGCACGATCCTAAGTGAGAGACAAACAAACACTACATCCGGTAGATTCATCAGTACCATGAGACCAAGTAGAACAAAAGCAGCAGCTACATGATGATGAACTTCGAGTTCAAAAAAAGATCCTGTCACAAAGAACAGTTCCTGGTTAGGAGCACTAATAGCAACTAGGGAAAATGAATCTATTTTTAGTTTAACAGACGTATAAGATAAACAGTAGGACAATATTACAAATGCTGTCACGAAAAATAATAAGAGAAAGCCAAGCAGGACTAATTTCAAAGATGCTGAATGCATATACATGTGAAGATGTGATGAAGAATTAGTTAGCTCCAGGCGAAGCCTTCAAGTGCAAACCACAGGGATTTTTTTTTGGGGGGGGAGTGGCAGGGGTGGGGACTCGAATCTTTATAATACTTCATGACTGTACTTGGAAGTAAAAATCACACATTACATAGAGCTAAAAAACTAAGGGCACGCATGAATCCCGAAAAGAAAGTATTAGAGTTAAGACGTACTAGTTACTGGAATGCTTTATGCTCCGGCAGAAAGGGCTACCGCACTTGCAGTCAAATGCCTTCACAGGGTGATCATTGTCATTGAAATCGATGCCATAATCCTGCAAAAGTAAACGTGCCAAGTAGAGAACATAACAAGTCAATATTGTTACTTGATAAGAAGACGCATGACAGAATTTTACTTCTTCAAGAAAACATTCCATGTAATAATTAAATTAAATAACCACTTTCAGACTCCATGACCACTGGAGAATGAATGTTATCCATAAATGCTCTTCAATAATACATAAGGTCCAAAGAGTTAGCTCTCTGCATCTCTGATGATTTAACTCGCCCATGAACATAAATACAGACATTTTGACTTACCCAAGTCAGCTCTTCCATAGCTTTAACAGCTTTCTTCGTGAAAAGCCCAACCTGCATTCAGAGACAAATAATCAATTAAATTTACCTACGTGAAGCCTAAAACTGAATAAACAATGTTAAAGACTTGGAACAAAAGCAGTGCAAGTACATACATGATAATAGTGGCGATCATGGCTCTCAACTTCCACTGGTATCTCGATCAGGTTTGGGTCAAAGCAGCTAACACAATTCCACGAAAAAATATGTTATCAGACTTAAAAACTGAAGAAGAGTAATAAAGGCCTCCGTTGCTGATAGTTGAGAAGGGGATTTTTTATGTTGGAATTTGGAAGCTGTAATTACTGTTTTGAGGCCATTATAAATGTTAAAACCAACTTAAACCACTAAACATAGTCTGCTTCTGAACAATGTTTGAAATCAAACTAATCAAAACCTGACTTAGACAGTATTATTGTTTACCAGATTATCAAAAATAGATTATCAACAATTAACAAGGGTAAGGAAGGGAATTGTGAACCAAGTGCTTAATGCCCAACCACAACTAAGATATACCTATGGTTTATAAACCTTCCGATATTTCCGAAACATGTAGCATCTAAGCAAAGAGCATCTTCATCTTTCATCACTTCTTTAGCATGCCAGTTAGCATCAAGAACAATAGGGTATGATTGTTTCTTCTCACTGGGGCTATGCCGAACGCGAGTGAAAAACTCTGCAACTGTAAGGACTTCTCCAACGTACTCACAGACAAAAGCACCTCTTGGAAGGTCCTCCAGAGTACGTAAACCCCACCCTTTTCCATCAGAAGTCATGAAAACCTAATGATGCATGGTAAAGGAAAAGGAGATCATGTAGTGATCGTTGTAAAAGGCACCCATAGAGTTACATGAGAGAGTTCTCCGAAGGGCAGAGCAGAAGTAAACTCCAAAACATTACCTGTAATTTGTGGCTTATTGCTCGTTGCACCACTCGATTGCCACATATTTTATTACATCCACATTTCAACCAGCATTCCTTTATGAACTTCTTGACATGATGCCCTTTGCAATGTTCAACACTATCCATGCTTTTGGATCTTTCCAGGGGGCATTCCTTACAGTAGAAGCGACTATGTTTAAATGGATCAGAAATTATGGACATACACTCATCAAGGAACTCATCCTTCAAGAGACCCTTTGCAGAGTATGGAGATCCCCCTCCAGTAACACATGCACAAGGTGTGGCTGTCGACAGACAATCCCCAAAACAGCCTACACAAGAATCACCTTCTCCCACACGAGCAAGAGAAAAATTCACATTTGCATTCTGGAAGACTGCATTTTGAGGTATGTAGTAGAAAGGTTCAGGGAAAGAACCATTGACTTCATCGACCGACATGATAGCAATTTTTTCCTGTCCCTTGGTTATATCAACAGCATCATGGATTGACCTAACGATATCAGGAGTCACTGTGTCAGGCTGCTGAACCATTACCAAACTCAAATGATTTGTTTGGTCAGAAATGCTTCCTGGTTCCTCTCTGTCTGAGCCACTTTCATCACTACCACCAATCTTGTTTGCTTGATCGCCTTCATCAATTCCATCACAATGTGGTGGAGTTGCTGGTGTTACGGGATCAAGCACCTCGACATTAGACTGACAGTGTACTAGTACATCCGGAGAAGTGGAGCACAGTCCTCTGGCACCGAGAGTATCTGCTACAGAAGATTTTTTCAGTAAATCAACAGCAGGTGTCACATCTATTGTTTTAGGTGGCTGGGCATTGGTCTCTGATCTCAACTCCACAACGCTTTGACAGACTGACTTCATAATGTTCTTCAGCGAGAAGTTTGGGTCCAAAATTTTGTAGGATTTGAGACATTTCTCCTCCGCATATTTCAGAATTTCATCGAGACTAGGCATTCGC
Organism: Plantago lanceolata; assembly: GCA_028659135.1. Taxonomy (NCBI): domain Eukaryota; kingdom Viridiplantae; phylum Streptophyta; class Magnoliopsida; order Lamiales; family Plantaginaceae; genus Plantago; species Plantago lanceolata. The sequence goes on along the minus strand of JAQRGC012305427.1, from coordinate 7,318 downwards.
AAGTCAGGCCTGTCAGAGCTTATAGATAATTTGACTTCACCTAAAGACGACGAAGCAACCTCTAGTTTATTACAGCTTTCATCGAGTGCAGACTCCCCTGATGAACCATCTCGAATAGCCAGAACTGCAAGACAAAGAAATTTCTCAGAACAAAATATGGAGTTAAGTGGCACCAAACCAGTTATCTATATGATTGGAAATAGGGACAGACATAGGTCTCAATGGAAGTGATCACGGATAAGGAAAAAATATCACATGCATCTAAATGTTGTCAACAAGAGAAAAAGAACATCAGTATCAACTATAACTAACTCTCCAAATGAATTTAGTTGAATTAGGGCCTAGCTAACATAAACCACTACAGCAAATGCCCGGTTCTTCAAGCACATAAGCTGGACCAACTAAAACAGACAAATTTGGAACACACGAACAGCAATTTTGCTCATTAGAAGCTGAGTAAAGAAACAGAGAATATAATGTCGGGTCATGCTACTGTTTGATCTTTATATAAAAAAAAAAACATACCTGGAGGAACAAGTGCAAGAGGATGCTCAGCAAGAGCCATGTCATCAGTAAATGGCTCATCCTTAATCACGATTGGATAGGTTGCAGAATTCTTATGTTTAGGTGACAAACCAGTCCCTGTGTCACCTCTTGGCCCTTCACGAAGCAGATGATTGGAAGGACTCTCAGAAACCGGTCTCTTCGGTGGAATCTTAGGTGACACGGATCCATTCCCTCTATCTCTGAGCCTCATTTCATGAGAAAATGATCCAGATTCAGTTGGGATACTTTGTTGTCTTCTAACGATGCCACTATCGCCTCCCTCAGGCGTAATCAAGGACTTGGAAGAAGAAGTTGATTGCTTTCTTTGTCTTTTACCAAGGGACTGGCCCGTGTTAGCCTGTGACTCAACCAATGTGTCTGTAGTGTTCGGCTCAGGCGAATCAACTACTCGCCGCCTTGTTAGCTTAACAGAGACAGTTTCAGGTGTTTCGCCTGGTTCTTCTTTAGGCGTGAGGAGTTCAGCTTGCCTCTCACCATTTATAGCATTGTGTGAGGATGACCCCTCTTGGTATTTAAGTCTTAATCTCTTTTTTGGTCGTGCAAGAACCTCAGTGTCTTCCTCCTCCACTTCGTCCTCATTCTGTTTAGAATCATCAGTCAGATATGGAGGTCACAGGATGTGTGTCTGTGTGTGTGGTGGTGGTTGTGGGGGTGGAGATCAATCGAGAAAACTTAGGAAATATGCATACTTAACTAAAGTTGACTTACTGGACAATTGACAATGTTTAATGATGACTGCTCAGCCCCCTGACAGAGACGATGAAAAAAAATATTATCACTTAATCCTATTTTTCTGTAAAATTGGACGGATTGACTGAATACAGAGACTAGATTTCATCCTTCTTATATTAAGCAAAAGTTTATAATAGAGGTAGTGATGTAGTTATCTTTCACCAGCAAATTTTGAATTTGTAAAGCATAATTAAATTTAAGTTCACTTACTTGATTGTTCACAAGGCCTATTGGCTGCTCCTCTGCCTGGAACAGAAAATAAGCAAAATATATCACTTGGATTCTTCCTATATAATTGGATGAATGCAGAGAACATGGATACTACTGCAAATTACAACTATAATTAATGATTTGCAAACTGAACAAAAAAAATCATTGGACATGCTTCTGCACAAAGGATAATAGTATGGATTAAGAGTCTAAAGACAAATAACAATTGCAGAAAAAAATATGAGAATATAGCAAAATCTAGGGATGTGGGAGGGATGATGAGTAACTTGAAGAAAGGGAGAAAGATGGGGAGCTAGTAAATTGCCATGATCACTTACTGGTGCATCATCACTCTCAAATATAGCATCAATCAGTGCTCTGTAATTTTCAGCCTCAATAGGCTCCCATTTCTTATCAAACAGTTTCAGCAAGTTCTTCAACACTGGTCTAACTTTGTCTTGTGGAATCCCAAGCTCCTTCATAGCACGAAATGCATTGTTAATTCTGACCTTTGCTGCTGCTGCTTTTGAACTCATCTTGAACCCTTAATGCTGTCAGCAAGCAGAAAAGCCAATTATGCATAAAAATAAAACTGAGAATCATAGGGGTCCAGCATTATTAACATAAGAAGAACAAAGCAGCATAGCACGTCAATGATCACCAATACAAGAAATTCTGGACCAACATATCTTACCATGTAGCAAGCAATATATGAGACTTGGACTTACAACCTTATGTAAGGGAGAAATTATTAAGGATAATAGGATAAGCATAACTGGTGGGGGTCAGTTATATGACATCTGAAAATCCCCTGCATCCCACCATCACTAATTTCTTGTTGTTGGGAAGGAGGGTGTGTTCAAGTGAAATATATGTATTTTTGTAGTTTCTAGCACCATAAAAATTCAAAACATGAATATATACAGGCCATGTGTGTTGAACTGTTGATAGGGGAGAGGGTGAAACTGCAGCCAGAGCCCTAAACTAAACACACACTGCACAGAATATACCACAAGAGCATTGAAAGAGATCTCCAGGAACTACAGAAATATTTAGTTTGACAAAATGGGTTCTTCGTTTTTAGAACACAGTGTGTAGTCAAATAAAATATTCAAATAGCACTGTGCTACACATTGGAAAATAAACATATTAATTGATCCAAATCTATGTAAAATACATATATAAATGTACATTTATATGCCTGATCCTTACTCGCAATCATTATAAATTTTTGAACGGAAATACACGAATAATAAGTATGATCTAGGGTCCTGGACCAATGAAGAACAGAAAGCAAATGTGATTTGGCCTCAAGTTAGTTCTCAGGTTGGTGTATTGCTTGTTCTATGCATCGAAATCGCAACCTCAAGGTTCAAATTTTCAGGCTCACTAGAAAAGAAACTGAATCCACTATTAGTTTTGAGCTCTTGGTTCCAAGCTTTACAACAATCTAGCTTGATAAACCCCAATGCACATTGTCAGCATGAAAACAATTACAACTGTCAAAACCACCACCTCAAAGCCTAACAGCTAGAATGGAAGCTGAATCAAAACAACTTCCCTTCAAGGAAACCTCAATTCATGAGGTGTTTCGTGTGTGTATGTACATTTGACACAAGGACTCAAAACTAGAAAAGCCTAAACCTTGATATGATCAATTGATCATTTCTTTCATCACAAATCCAACAAGCTGCCGGTATTACAGCAGCCAACAAGAATCTCAAGCACTTCTCATGGAAGCGGAATCGACCTCATGGTGCACCGGGTCTTAAAACCCCACCCACATTACACTTCAAATACAGTCCACACTCCCACATTTAGCAAAACACACACAAATTCCCAAATTATCACCACCAGCTGATACATTTACAACATTTGGTTCACCATTACAAAAATGCATCAAATGAATGGGTATTTCTGCATGCAGCAAAATGTAACTCAAAGATTCTCGATTTCTCGTATTCGGCATTTAAAAAAATTACTAATTTGAAATTGTTTTTTTACAACCCAGATTAAGAAAATGATCTTAGATTATAAGATGAATAAATCTCTTACTGCTCCAAAACAAGAACATTTGTTAAGTCCCAAAACCCTAAGAAAACCCAAATTAGAAACAAATTCACAAAAATCACCATCTCACTATGAAAAATCCCAAAACCCTACAGACAACATCCATCAATTTCCACCTTGATCTTTCCAAAGAAGCAAAAACCCCATGCATCAACAAGAAAGAAAAAAAAATTGAAAATCAAGAACAGAAACATTTTGCAAAAGAGGGCGAAGGAAACAAGAATTCCTCACCAGCATTCAAGAATCGGTGGTCTGTGGAGAGATGAGACCTCACTTTGAAACGGTGATGGAGAAGAAGAAGAGTTTAGCTCTGGCGGTAGGTGTGAAAACTGGAGAGAGTGACTGTGGGTGTAAGTGTAGAGAGAGAAATGAGGACAAAGTGAGTCACAAAAGTGAAAAGGGACGTGTGTCTTACGCGACTCTGTGACGCGTAACGTAAGGCTGGGTGGGTAAATGAAAGGACGAAGATTTGATTTTGAGTTGATGATGCATTGATGCTCCATAATTAACATTGAAATCTCTTTTGCCAAAAACAAGAAAGGGCAATGTTAAATTAAATTGTTAATCATTTCCTAAGACAAATTAAGGCGGTATTTGGTACTCCCGACTTAAACTAAAGGTCAACGGATAGGATGAATCGTGGATGAAGCCGACGTCAGAAAGCGCGACATTTTAGTAAGGTCCTTCACGACAACATACATATTTGAGGACCTCTTTAAGTGATCACCTCGAGAGAAATCTTATCCCAAGACGACTTCCTCGACCTCTCAAAGATATCTGACGTCTCTCCGACATTATACCTCGAGCGGGTGTCCACTACGCCAGTAAGCCCTCTCGATATGATTCCAACGAACTTGTCGGTCAGGGTTGAGGGCTCGACATGTACACTACCCGACTTAATGATAGACTTAGGGATGAGCACCGGAAGTAATGGTAGAAAAAAACCTCTAATCGCTTACCGTACTGCTCATGTGCGGTTAGAAATTTTCCTAACCGTTTACCCTACAAAAACAAGTGGTGTACCGTTGGTACAAGCTCCTCGACTTCGCACGATCCAATATTTAGAAAATCACAAATTTATATGCAACGTCTAAATAAGTAATGGAAATAAAAATTGAAAATCTAACATATCAATCATGTTTAAGAAATCCAAGAATAGATCCATTGTAATTGTATATGGTTAAGTGACAACTAATCTCACTACCAACATGAGCTACTATATACAAAACCAATGAATATTAATCATCCACATGATCTCGTTTTCATAGAAGAATTTATAATCAAACCTCTACTAATTAATCACCTACTAATATCAGTGCCAACCTTATTCAATTTTAACTAGTAATAATTATGACACATACCGGAAAATTTGTTTGGGGTAGAATTGCACTGGCCGAAGGCGTTGGAACAAGAATATTTAACGTGAAAGTGTGAGGCGGGGAAAATATATTTGTATTAGGGTAAATCAAAACCTATGATACTTACCATATTGAATTATTGACTTAATTAAATATTAAATTGTACTAGATATGATACATTTTGATGGTAAAAATAGTGGTAATGGTTACCGGGACTACGGTATGGTAACCATACCGTAAATGTGCAGTAAATTGAAAACATCAACCGTTCACCGCTCGTTTTGTTGCGGTTACCATAACCAATGGTAAATGGCAAATCGGTGGTAATGGTAGATTTTTGCTCACCCCCTAATGATAGTGTTGGAGCAGACGACAAATTAGTTGATGTAATCCGTTTATGCTGAGGTGGCAACGAAACGGTCGGTCCATTATAAAAAGATTATGTTATTTGAGTAAAATGACTATGATACCCTTGATAGCGACAGTTGAAGTCGGTAGGTGTGGCGAAAATATTGGCGTACCCTTGATAATGATGTCACCAATTACGCCCAAGCCCATTAAGGGAAGAGGGGGCAAAACCCTGAACCCGTGGCACGATTTGGATGGGACACTTGTCAATAATCTACTCACAGAAGTACATCCATAAGGAAGGCATTCCCCAACAAGTATAGGTGAGACATATTGAATTATCATAAGTAAGTGAATAGTACTCGAATATTGTACTGGATCAGTTCTACGGCCACCCATATAAATAAAGTTTCATAATATTCCGACCTAACTACTCAGCGCGCGCGCGCACACACACAGTAAACGATACTAGTAATGTGTTATGGCGTGGTGTTTAGGGGATTGAAAGGAGAACAATAAATAATGCAATAATAATGTAGTGGTATTATGTGTAAATAACTAAATAAGTATGCAGAGTAGATATACGTTGTTTACGGGGTGCTTTTGCTTAAATTTTATAAAATAAACTTATAAGTAAAAGCATGTGATTTTTTTTTAATAAACCGTAGAAGTAAAAAACTAATTAATATTTTAATGTTTGGTAACGACTAATTAATTGCTTAAGTAGAATAAATTAATTTATATATTTAACATTTAATTATATTTTCTATTTTTACAATGCTTAAGTATCTTCTCTGTTGCTTTTGGATTGCATACGGCAAATTAACTATCCTACCTACTCCTATACTATTACAAATACACCTAAACCGACCTTATATCTCCAAATAACCTAAACCCACCTTATGTCTCCGTCGGGGATCGAACCCCTAACCTCTCCCCTATGTGCTACTCCAGCACCCTTAACCTTCACCACTGCACCAACCTTATAACTCCTTTTGGCTTGCATCAGTATTATGCTTAATTTTAAAAAATTAACCACATAATTACTAAAATCAAGCCCCAAAATATTGCTTTATTGATATTAATAAAAAAAATATAATCACTTGAAATAAACATTTACAAACACTATCATATTTTAATAAACTTTTGATGCTTTTAGGGGCACAATAAGTAAAGTGTTGTTCGTAATTTATTGGATTTGTGGTTTAATATAGGCGTAAAATTGAAAAATTAAAAGTTTGGTATGACAACTACCTTTTGAACTCATATCTTTTTGTAAGTAGTATAGGTGTGTGTGTGTCGTTAAGGCTTTTTATTTTCTTTCTCTTTCAAAGTTCTTTTTTAAAAAAAATTGTAAAAATGTTTTAAAGTTAATTGTGAGGTCAATTATAACTTTGTAAAAAGGTTTAGTATTAGGGTTTATGATAAATTTGGGAGGAGATTGTAAATATAGGAAAATGTTTGGAAGTAAAAGAGAAATTGGAAAAAAAGAAACCGACCTCGTTTGAAAAACGATTACAAATTAAATTGAACGAAAGAATGCAAAGATATGTCTGAACTCCAGAAATCTTAGAACTCCAATTCAATTCGATGTAATATTGATATTGTAAGAAAATAGAATTCAATTCCTTATATGTTTCCTATGGATTACCTAAATTGTAATTCGATGTAATATTTTGATATTGTAAGAAAATAGAATTCTATTCCTTATGTGTTTCCTATGGATTACCTAAATTGTAAAATACTACTACTATAAATTCTTTCTCCCCATCTTCAACTTCAAGTCAGCGATCTTAGATTCTCAAGAAAAAACTAAATAATGTCGACTGCTACTACTCCTGCGGAGGTATTATATATTTATGTATTTATTTTTGTGAAACTGGTTGTAGTTTTTTTATTCCCTGATTTAATTTGTTCTTAATCGATTGGTATGGTGATCAATTTCGTAGGTTGGATCATGCTTCGTTCAGGAATATTTTAAGTTTTACCGGGAACAAAGGAGCATTGTTTATAAATTCTACACTGATGCTAGC
>JAQRGC012305375.1:0-11462 GCA_028659135.1 Plantago lanceolata | reverse complement strand
ATGACCACGACCATGATGGAGAAGCGAGTTCCTTAAGCGGTCATGTGCACAGAAAACTTGTCAGTCTATGACTACTGTCCATTTGTGGGGTCTTGATGTCAAAATATATAGCTATGAAACTTCTATAAAGTAGAAGTGTCCCTTGTAATAGTGTTTGTCTGCAAAATGGCTGTTGTGTATGTATGCTAATGTATTGTTGCAGAAATTTGATGCCATGATTTGATGAGTCATAAAAAGAGCTTTTATCCAATTCCATTTTCAGTATTAGTGTTTGGCTAGAAGGTAGTCATGTACTTTCCGATTGGATCTAGAGCAGAAAAACATTCTCTTTTTCTGGACCTACATCCATAAGATATAGCAGACTGAACTTTTCAAGGTTTTAGTGGATTCGTACCGGAGAGATGAATGATCCATGTCCGTAGTAAGAGTGTAGATCATTGATCAACCCCTAGTGTCTAATGTCTAATGAATCGATTTTTATTAGCAATTCATAGTATTAATTAAGATCACGAATGTAACTTGTAAGTTGTAAACCCTTACCAGTTACCACAAGTGCAAATGTAGACAGGCCAATCAAAGACTACATTGGTAGTCTCTCTAACAAAAGGAGCAGCAGATTATTTTAGAGTTTGGAATATTTATTTGAAAGCTTAAAGATGCTTCGATTCCTTGGATACTTTGTCAAATTTTTAAGTCTGAAAAAAATGATTAAAATAGGAAAAATAACAGTAAGAGAATCTTATTATCAATTTGGTAGGGCACACAGCATGCATGTGGAGGGAGCTACATGCTGTATGAGATAATTAGCAGCCCACTTGAATGTGTACGGATGCTGTGTGTTACAGTTAGGGCATCTCTAGTCATTGAAATTAGTAACCGACTAACGGATTAGGTAGTAGGTTTAATTCGTGAAGTAGATTAGGAGTAACCACGATAATTTAAACGATTGTGTTTTGTATACTAGTAGGTTTTGTTCAATAGGATTGAGAGTTTCTAAACTTAACTCAGAACTAAATTGAACTTAACTGAAATGAAGTACAATTTTAAACTAAACAACCTAAACTGAACTTAACTTAAACTGAATTGAATGGAACTAAATACAATGGAAATTAAGGTGAACTGAATAGAACCGTAATAATTAACTGGTTGAGATTTCGTCGGTGATTTGTTAAATGTGAAGTCTCACTCCCTCTCACTATATTATACTCTATATAGGTACACAGTGAAACCTACATACACAAAAGACGGAGTATAGAAAGTTCGAAGGAGCGAAGTTTGGGTAATTCACGGTGACAACTAGTTTACTTGCACAGGAAGAAGCACGCACATCCGATTGATTAACCGATCGAACAAAGTGCATGTAATGTGAAGAACCCCACCGCGTTAAAGTCACGCAGATCCAACTTTTGTCCAAATTATACATATTTTATTCACATCAATCTCATTTGTTTACTCTAATCTAATGCAATAGGTTAAGTTCCACCTTCTTTCAATTTTATAATAGTCACGTAGTAGTACAAACTTACAAGTTACAAGGTTCCTTATTTGATTGTGTACCTCTCGACTATGACTCCTCAGTTTATCTTATTGGCAGGCAACTTGAACTTACACTCAGCTGACTCATTTAGCCGGGTGTGAAGTGTTAAACCCCATTATCCCACATCGCTTGAGATTATGTCTTAAAATTAATATATAAAATTAGATAACCTTCTCTCCTTACAAGACCTTTTAAAGGGATGATGACTCAATTCTAATATGGTATCAGAGTAGGCTCAAGTCGATGATAGGTTTGCGCCGATGTTTATATCGACATTTGGTCCACGTTGTAGAAGAAGGGTATGAATTCATTCGTAAGAGAGAAAGGTCACCTATCATTCGAGTGTCGAAAGTGTACAAACTACGTCACTAGCTTGATTATTCTTCGTTACACAAAATGTCAGCTGCACTGCCACACCTCATTATTTGTTTAGAAGGTGCCGTTAGACTTTTGATGAATCGACTTAAATATCCGCAAACAAAAGTTTTGACAAATGAGAATGTACACAACGAAATCTCACGTCATAACGTCGAGTCGCATGTCATACAAGGATTGAAACACTATTTTATTAGTTGTAACCACACACAAGTCGAACGTGACAAATCAATGTCAGAGAAAACCATGTCATCTGACAATAAAACACTCAATATCATTATAATTTTTAAACATCATACAACAGAGTCCGTGTTTCATACGACCATAGATTTCACCATATCAATCTATTACGTCACATCGTCAACGTCTACCAGTTATTCGTTTCGTCAGCCAGACACCGAAACAATAACACACACGATGTACAATTAAAAGTGTTTAATAATAAGTTGGCCACCACAATACTTTACATCATCCAAGTAAATATCTTTCCAAAGAGAGGATCCTAACAATGTTAAAGAATAGAGTAAAAGTAGACTTGTAGAATGAACCTCCGATCCAAAGACCTGTAAAATATTGCTTTAACAAACAGATGAAAAGTCCCCCCAAATACCAAGGACAAGAAGGGCTATTTCCTTTCTTCTTCTTGATGTAGGTGCTGAAAGAGAGAGAAAACAGAGTAGTAGTACAGCAAACAGAAGAAGAGATTCCCAAGTTTACTTTTGCCGAGTCAGCGGGACCCACAGTCCACGCAGTAGTCTTTGTCTTCCTCCTCATCATCATCAATCGCCATTTCCATTTTGCCCAAAAACCATTTCCGTTTCATCTCACCATTTTTGTTTTGCCTTTTTCCTATCTGACAGATTTACTACTGTCTCAGTAGTACTCACACCCCCCCTCAATAAAACCTTGTTTACTCTCTCTCTAATATCGCTTTCAGTGAATTTGCTTTTCTTATTATATATAACTTGCGGCACTGAAACTCACGAGTTTTTATTCCACCGCTTCAGTCTTGGGTAACTTTTTTTTGGTAAGAAACTGGGAATCATGCTGTTTATGGATCGTTTTCGTTGCTGTTTTTGGTTTTCTTCATGTGGGTTCTTATCGTTTATGGCTAATTTTGAGTCTTGATTGCCGCTTTCAGATCAAAGGTGTCATCTTTACTGTTCCTTTTTGTGTTTTTTTCTCAGTGTTTGAAGATTGAATGGTTGTGTGGAATTGGGTTTTGTGATGGTGTTGGATTAGATTCTTGATTGGTTTTCTGATTCCTTGAGGTCTTTGCCATTTGATCAACTTTTGTTTTATAGGTCCAGATTTCTTGATTATTCTTCTTCTGTTTTGAATGTATGTTTTTATAGGGTAGACTGCTTGAGGTATCTGGATTGATTCTCCTCAATACCATGTGTTCCTGAGGCAATACCCTATTTTAGAATTTGATCACATGTGGATTGTTATACTGAATTGGATTCCCTTGTATGAATCCAGAAGGTTTTCGGTTCGAAATTTGAGCTGTTGAGTTTGTGATTGGATTGGATTATGTTGTAGGTTGTTAGACTTGGTATGACTGGAATTGTAATATCATGTTCTTTGTCACACATACATGTGATTCTTGCTTGTTATTCAATACTTATGACTGAATTGATTGCAAATGATCTTAGTTTGATCATGTTTATGGGGTTGCTTGTGTATTAGTACAGCCACTTACCCAAAGTGGTGTTGAAATGAATGCATTAATGCACTTAAGCTCTCTGTTAATGTTATCATCAGTCATCAGTGTTGTTTATCTGCTTGGTTTCTGTTTATGGTTGCCACGTTTACTCGTTTCAGATGTTCTTGTACTGGTCGACTTATCCGTAATTTGTTTTTAAAGTGGCTTTGCCACGTGGTTCATTTGTTTTAGGTTTTCCACCGCTTGTCTGATTTCCTTTCGGCAAATTGAGAATGTAGTTTTGTTTCGACTCTGTTTGTTCCATGATGCCATCAATGTTACCAGTAAGATCTCCGTTTGTTATGCCATGTGTTTCACTCATTTTAGATACCTTCATAGTTCAGTGCCAATCTTGTTTGCTTTCGTAACGGCTAGTTTTCGCAATGAATTCACATGCACTAGAACATGCGGTTTTGGATTGCGAATCAGACCGATGCTACTTTTTAATGCTTTTAAACTAAATATCAGAGGCTAGAGCATTATGTCTTTGTGATTCACGGATACCATTTCCTGATATGACTTGTTCTGTGATTAATAATATTGGAAATAGGCTTTAATTACGATGACATGTTGTTTTTTGTAGGACATTTTGTTGAAGATGCAAACTTAATGCTGTTCTGTCAACTAGAAGAGGAAAATCAGGTATAATGGGAGCTGCGAATTCTACATTGGAAGAAGACAAGGGGCTGGAGCTTTGTCGAGCACGAAAGAAATTCATCAAACAAGCACTTAATGGGAGGTGTTCTCTAGCGGCGGCTCACATCACCTACGTGGAAGAGCTGAAACTCATAGGAACGGCCTTAAGAAGGTTTGTAGAACTTGATGCTCAAGCTGAACCTTTCATCCAGCCTACAAGAAGTGCAACTCCACATGCTTTGACTGAGAGATCCGCCTCCCAGTTTTCTATTTCATCTCGATCACTTGGACAACATGTGGATGCAGATTTACACATCTCGCCATCTCCTTCGCCCATTGTCTCAACCCGGTACCAGTCTCATCATATGAAATTCAGAAGCGTCTTTTCCAGAAAAGTGGAAGAAAAGCCTGCTACGCCTGTCACTGTTTCAGTTATCTCAAATACACCTCCAAGCACCACACCCCGTTCCACTGGTGCACCGGAGGTTTCATTTGAAACAGCTCCAATTCCATCAGATACTCCTCCCTGGGACTATTTTGGTCTTTTTCATCCAATTGATGATCATTTTTCCCAACAAGAGACAAGGGGTACAGATCATGGTTTGGATTACTCGGAGGATGTTAAGAATCTCAGGGAAGAGGAGGGCACTCCCAACATGGAAGATGTTGAAGAAAAGATCTCAAATGTTGGCACAGAAGAATCTGAAGAATCAGAAGATGAATTCGATGATGAACCTTCTACGGCTACACTAGTTCGAAGTTTTACAAATCTCAATGCATCAATTGAGAACATTGCCAATGATGATCTACCAAGAGCATTTCCGGATGGTGGACCAGAAACAGGCATTTCGACTTCCATGAACGTGAATGAAGTGAGAGAAAAAAACTTGAATGGTGAATCGCATGTTAGGTCGTCGCAAAGTGAGATATTAGAGAGCAACTTTATGAATGGGAAGAAAAGTAACTCTCCTGGCGTGAATGAAGTGAAAGACAAAATCTTGAATGGTGAATCGCATGTTAATTCATCTCAAAGTGAGATATTAGAAAGCAACTTCGTGAATGGGAGGAAGAGTAACTCTCCTATGTTATCACCGATAAGGGCTACATCTTCAAGATTTGTTCATTTGGAGGATGTGAAGATCACACCGATGAAAGAAACCGAAGATGAGGATGTAAATATTACACCAATGAAAGAAACCGAAGTTCAAGAAAAGGTTGTGGCACCAAAGGACTTTTTTTCAAGCATGAAAGATATTGAACGTCTTTTCATTAAAGCGTCTGATTCTGGTAAAGAAGTGCCTCGGATGCTTGAGGCCAATAAATTCCATTTTCGTCCAGTTGCGCCTGGAAGAGAACGTAAGTCTCTCACTCCCTCTCTTTTAGTACTCTTCTGCTTCTTGAAATTCTGGTTTTCCTTGCGCAAGCAGGTTAAATTTAGTAAAGGATTCTCTTCTTTTGGCAGGTGGGGCCTCATCATTGCTAAGATCCTGTTTCTCCTGTGGTGAAGATCCGAGTGAGGTCCAACAAGGTAGCTCTTTTATCACAGAGCCTTAATCTTTTATTTTTATTTTTATTTATGAAGAAGAATATTTCTTTATTAACATTACCATAACTGAGGCTTCATGTAGTTGGTAGCCTCTCATGTTTGATGCACCACAATGCAGGTTTTCTTTCAAATAATTGGCTTGATACAAACCAGTTACTGTTTTCAAAGTGGTGAAATTACTTTTTTAGTATAACTTACCAGAATAAGAATATGAGTATGGTGTGTCCAATAATGAGAGATGTTCATTGTTAAGCGACTAACAAAAATGGGATGTTAATGCATTTGGAAATCTTAAGTCTTAACGCTCCACAAAAAAGGGTCGCATTGGTATTTTTGTTTAGATTACATCTGATATTTTGCTGGCCTAAACAATCACTTTGCCGTCGCTGCAACTTTGAGATTTTCCATTGGTCTATTCATTAAATGCATTCGTTTTTATGGGTACATGTTAAAGTGAAGGATATAAGTCCTGTATTTTGTATTGAGTAAAAAAAAATGTCAAATTAGCTGAGAGATGATGTCTGCTCTTGTGTTGAGTTGGCAGATGGAAAAATCATTATGACAGATTAAGTTGTTCCTCTTTCTCAAGTTAACGGGTCTAGTCATACTATTGTATATCGTACTTATTGTAGTTTAGGTTATCACTAATGTAATCTTATTTTCTTTTTCCAGAAGCTGCACAAAATTCTGTCAAATACTTGACTTGGCACCGGACGACGTCATCTCGCTCTGCTTCATCTAGGAATCTTCTCGGGGGCAGATCCATTGAGGATGTTGAGGCTACTGATAACAATCTCTTTGACAACTTCTGTATGAATTCTGGAAGCCATGCCTCAACCTTGGATAGGCTTTACGCATGGGAGAAGAAGCTTTACGATGAAGTTAAGGTAATGATCAGTCTCTGCCTGCTTAACAACATTATAGTCTATATTATTTATATTCATTGTCCGTTGTGCCAATTATTTGCATGCACAGTGGTGATTTTACTGAATTATGCTACGGTTGTGGTTATTAGGATTTTGCAATCAAAAGTTGTAATTTTACCTAAAAGCTACGGATTAGGAGCCTTTGCTTAATTTACATTTATATATGGCGGCTTGCTAATCTTGGCAGACTAATGTCTATGTTATATCTTGGTGATGCATCCGTGTCGTCATCATTAGCAACTTCAGCTGGAGTGTGGTACTTACATTCTATAGGCCTTTCATTTGTGTGTTATTTTTCTTTCTCATGTTCAGCTTGAATTTTATAGTCGGATCATTTAAATCTCAGCTCAGTTATCCAGAATTCCAGTGATCTGTAGTGAACTTCTTGAATGAGAACATATTATTCTTGTTTTCTTTTTTTACTTGTTAAAAATTGTTACGGGAGTTTCCCATCAGTTGCGTTATGTCCTTCGTAGTTTTAAATAATACTTGGATATCGTATCTCATTCAGTAATGACTAAACATGCTGATTGGTCCGCATATTCCCTTTAATTTCAGGCTGGTCAGATACTTAAAAGTAGTTTTGACCAGAAGTGCAAGCTTCTTAGACAGCAAGAATCACGGGGAGAGCACACTGACAAGACACGCGCTGTTGTCAAGGATTTGCATACAAGAATTAGAGTTGCCCTTCACAGGATTGACTCTATCTCAAAGAAAGTTGAAGACATTAGAGACAAGGAGCTTCAGCCACAACTTGAGGAGTTAATTGAAGGGTATGTATTTGGAACCATTTCACCGGTCATTTACGCAATCTGTGATTCATATTAGCAATAGCAATTACTGATAATGATTCAAGTATAAATGTGGTACCTAGATCTTGTGATGCCTGTAGTTAAGACATTGTTGTTTTTGCACTTCGGTAAGTTTCGTGTCTTACAGTAAGGTTTTTTTCCCTGCTAATGACAGATTGAGAAGGATGTGGGAGATGATGCTGGAATGCCACAAGCTTCAGTTTCACATCATATCAGTATCTCACGCACCCGGAAATACAAAAATCACGATGCAATCTGACACCCGACGACAGGTCACCATACATCTGGGACACGAACTCAATTCCTTCATATCAAGCTTCACGAAATGGACCGGTGCCCAAAAAATGTACTTGGAAGTAATCGATAAATGGCTTTTCAAATGCGTCTCCCTTCCGCAGAAGAAAACCAAGAGGAACAAAAGGATGAAACCTCCACCAATAAGAAACTGCGGGCCGCCTATATACATGATATGCGGGGCCTGGTTGGAAATGATCGACGAATTGCCTTCTAAGGCGGTCATAGACTCAGCCAAGGACTTAGCATCGGAAGTCGCTCACTTCATTCCAACTCAAGACAAGAACCAGGGCAAAGCAGGGAAACATGGGGATTCTAATGCGAATCTACTGAAAGACGAAACGTCAGAGGACTGGATACCCGCTCTCGACCGTTTCAGGACAAGCTTGGCGGGTTTTCTTGGACATTTAAACAATTTCGCAGAAGCTTCGGTGGTGAAGTTTACTGAACTGCAGAGCGCAATCGCAGAATCGAAGAGTAACTATGAGCTGTTCAAGTCCCAGAAATGATGGGATTCTGGGAAAGATTTTGCAGAACGCAGCAAATAATGTGAGTAGAGAAGAATAAAATCAAATCAAAAGAGCAATATAGGTATATAGTGAGAAATTGGTTGGATTATTTGTACATGGGATCCAATAAAATGAAATGCTTGGGTGGATGTGAAATAAAGGAGTTGCTGTGCAGATAGTATTATACTACTACAATACTACATGATAAGTACTGTAATAATACATTACAAATTTACAATTTACATAGATTGAACTAAAATAGTGGACAAAGAACTTTCGAATTTTATAGTTTATACTATGTTTTACATTGATACCTGCTCAGTTGTTTTCACTTTGAATTGATGAAGTCTCACTTGGAGTAGATCATTTGCGACCACTAACTTTATAAAATGATAAAAGACTTGTTATCGGGGTGATTGGTATTTCGTGGTTGACATAAACATTAAAGATATCTCGTTAGAGTTGATAATCGAAGTGGTACGATAAGGCTAGTTGCCCTCAGAATTGGAAATTTCGAATTCATGACGTTCCCAAGTTTTGAAAAAGACTACTAATGTTAACGTAGGCTAGTGTTTAGAAATTAGAATGAGTAATGCACATTGATTTAGTCTATCTTGCGTATGGTGATGCAGATTTGATAAGAAAGTGTCAAAGAAGCCTTAATTTTAAATAAGTGATGGTTATATCTCAATTATGGCTTGTGACTTATGGCAGCTAGTAGTGTCATTATAGTAGAAGTTGGAACTTAGAACTAAAATCCAATATCTTACGGCAGGACTTCATTTAATCCGTGTATGACAAACGGAAAGTTATGATAAAGAAGGGAAGTTCTTGTTAGTTTTAAAGAGTTGATTTTGATGGTTCATTTTGGAATTTATGAACAACACCGCAATCTTCGAAGAATATACATGAGGTTGAGTCGAATATAAATATTTTTAGTTGTTAGACATACATTTTAAATGTTAAGTAATTTTATTTTAAAAGGACTTCGCATACCGGTAAAGTCGACTTAGGTTCTGTTCAGTTCACCTTAATTTCAGTTGTCTTCA
This sequence comes from Plantago lanceolata, assembly GCA_028659135.1. Classification (NCBI taxonomy): domain Eukaryota; kingdom Viridiplantae; phylum Streptophyta; class Magnoliopsida; order Lamiales; family Plantaginaceae; genus Plantago; species Plantago lanceolata. The sequence goes on along the minus strand of JAQRGC012305375.1, from coordinate 2,073 downwards.
GTTTAGTTCAGTTCAGTTCCATTCAGTTCAGGTTTGCTAAGTTCAAATTTGTACTTCAATTCAGTTCAGTTCAATTCAGATAAGTTAAATTAAGTTCAGTTAAGAAACTCCCAGTCCTATTGAACGGAGACTTACATGAACAAGTTTATTGAATTGGCTTTTGCAAGAAAGCTGTAATGATCTCCATGGCAAACAATTTTAAAATCCAATAGCGTCTTTACCAAACGATTGAAGAAATCTGTGAGCCGATCAAAGTTATTCAAAACCAAGATTGTGTAACAAACTAACAACCAAATCAAAGAATGTGTTCAAAGATTAAACAAAGCCAACGTTACATGCCTACTCCTAAACAGAGACAAGTCAGGGGTTAGGTTAAATGTAACATCGTTTATTGTATTTTAACTATGAAGTCGAACTAAGTGTTAATTTAAATTCGAGCTAAGTTTTTACTCGATCTTCTCACCTTATAGTCGAAAGAAGAAACACATACCAATCTGTCAAAGTGTTCAACTCAAATTTGTAATTATTATTTACAAAATGAATAAGTCCAAATGATAAACTACGAATAGTATATTCACGTACGAAACAATAACATAATCCGCAAAAATGTGTAGTATATCCGAAACAAAATACACAACATATAATGTAGATAATGTATGCTCTTCACTATCACCAAAAAATCCCAGAGACCATCATATTCATCTACACAAAATGTATCCAGTAACCAGTATAATATGTATGCTACACATAACAGTAATAATAAATATCGTAACAGTAATAATCTACCACAATCTAACACCGTAATCACAGTCATTAGAGATAATCCTCGCGGTCTGATTCAAACCATCCACAACGACGTCGCATCGCACTCTCACATTAATCACCCAAGTATTAACCGATCCAACTCTGATCTTAACCGGCGCCCTAACCCTCACCACAAACGGCACTCTTCCCCGATTCTGCGCGTTTCTTAAGCTTCTCCTCACATCACCGCCCAACACGACATCATTTCCTCTCATCGCCGTGTGCAAAACAGTCACATTCCTCCTCGGCTGGTAAAAAGCCGGCAAAGCTCCGCCACTCAGCCTCACGTTATTATAAAACACATTAACGGCGCCGTTCCTCAAATACTCTATCCCGACCTTTCCGTTACGGTTCTCAGCTCTAACAGTGACGTTAAATCCCGGCGAGATCGGAGAAGCTGACGTCACGTTGATTCCGGCGACGGAGAGCGCTGTGATCGCGTACACCGGCGATCGGAATCGGAAGACGAGGTACATCACTCCGGCGGAGATCGCGGCGGCGACGATGACTAACAGGAGTAGGCAGAGAGTGTAGCAGCAGCACCGACGGCAGCAGCTCCGGTTGGACTTGCGTTTGGTGAGGTGCTGGAACTTTCTGGCGTTCTCAGGGGGAGGGTAGCGGAGGATTTGCTCCTTGGGGAACTGGACGACGTAGGTGGCCGGCGGCGGAGGGACGGGCTTGGAGGTTGGTGGATTGGGGGGAAGTGGATGCTCGCCGGAGTTCTCGGCGGAGGTGAGCGGCGTTGTATCGGTGGTGGTGGAGGGGTGAACACGATCAGCCATTGGAGAATTTGAATTTTGGGTAGAGAGAGAAAGAGGGCAGGAGGAATTTGGGTTTTGGTGAGAGAGTGGGGTTTTTATATGTGTAGCAGCAAATGAAAGAGTGTGTGATTTCAAGCTGGAAATGAGTGAAACAAAACGCGTAGTGAGAAGATGTGGGTAACGCGTCACTTATTAAATGATTAAATCTTAAATTAAAAATAATGTAATTTCATTTTAATACTTTTTGTTTTTGGTATTTGCCAATTTCTCATATGGGAAAATTAAGTTTAAAGAAGTTACCGTTAAAGAATTTGTGAAAATATTATGGTAATTTTCATTTATTGATTTTTCTCTTCCTTTTTTTGTTGGAAAGGTTTATTGCCTTTTTGAATTTTGAAGATTAATTTATGGGTAATTTACATACACACCCCCTGTTAGATTTTTTTATTACAAATCTATCCCTCATAGTCAAACAATTACGTCTAGCCCCCTGTTAGATTCAAACAAT
>JAQRGC012305305.1:0-22102 GCA_028659135.1 Plantago lanceolata | reverse complement strand
AAAGACACCAAACTATACATCCCAGGGTCAAATTCCATAGGATTTTGCAGGTTTTATCCATGAGCTTCTATTCCGTGCCTGAATAACACCCAATACTCTTCTTGCTAGGACCCAAAATAGGTTTGAGACAACTAAACAACATTTCACTGTTGGCCGCTGGAAAAATCACATTGCTGGAAAAAAATGTTCTGATTATTCATTCTTTCTACCCATGGATGATGCACCAGTCTATCATATGCATTCCTCACCTTCTAAGGCAATCCATGGTTATGATTGTTTTCTTAACTACTGCCCACACTGAAAAAGCTGGCCGAGGTGGTGGAAGATTAGTGCTCCAAATGGGCTTCTGTCGAAAGTCAACTTCAGGAGGTTTCACTGAATAACTATACAAATAACAGACCGAGGATTTACCATCAGAACACCACACAAAGTGCCATCATATTCACTTGGACACCACCCTCCTACTACTTCATACTATTCAGCAATGATCCTCCTCCAATTGCTCTCTTGCTCTCGACTCAATTATGCTATAGCCACTTGTACAACAGACATAGGTCCTAAAAGTCCAAGTTGCCTAGTCTTAATATCTTTTGCTCCATGGTATTTGCTAGACATCCCTAAATGTCTTGGATATTTAAGCACACTATTTTACTTTCCCCATATTACTTGTTAAAACTATGTGGTTTAATTCTTGATTTAGCCTGACACTGAGTGCTTCTTAATCCAAACTACTTAGGTCCGTCAGTAGATTATCCATTTTTGTGTCATTAAATTGTGAAAGTGCGACATGGCTGGTGCATGTTATGCACTTCTGTGTTTGTAATCATGCGTTTTAGTACTCTTTATCATTATCAGATGGAACAGTAACTTGGCAGCTGTTATGTATTCTGGGTTAGATGTGTAATGGAAAATATCTATGATCTAGAAGTATCCTTCTCTTTCTTTTTACTTTTAGAACATCATGGTAATTTGGTCCTGTTGTAATAAACAATAAATTTTCATTTCAAGTGTTATATGTGCTTGTAAGCAAAGTTCAATTCCTTGGTAGAATACTACCTGGATCATGTAAAACATTATCTTAATCTAGTTTGCTCGGCAAGGCTGACTAATACTTCCAATCGATTTAAGTCAATCTTTGTAATCATGCTTCAATTAGGGAGTGCTGTAAAATGTCTTAGTCTAGTATTTCAGTCTTCAACTGATACTGCCCTGTGTTAATTTGCTTGTCTGCATGCAGTGGTTTTATACATTTGTGAGTTCACCTTATTTGATTCAATCGCAGGTGGCTGTTACCCTGTCTACCTTGTCATTTTATTGCCGGAGGCCTACTATACTAGCCATTATGGATTTTGTAAATGCAATCAGCATTGCGGAGGATAATCCTGAGTCTTTCAGTGATGCTTCTTCAACTGCTGTTACACCACGTGATACCTCCCCGGAAATTGTTATTGATGATCAGGTTTCAGCTCCAGTAGAAGAGCCCGTTGTCAAATCTCTGCTCGGGAAGGGAAAATCCAGAGTTATTTTTAATTTATCTTTGAACATGGCCCGTGCTCAGATTTTTCTTGTGAAGGAAGATGGCTCCAGACTTGCTACTTTGGCTCAAAACAATCTTCTTACAGATATTAAGGTTCATGCTTCGTCCTTTTGTTTTAGGGGCTGAAATAGGCTTGAATGCTTGCTTGAGTCTGAAATTGTCTCTCTTTGCACGTGCAGGTGTTTCCTTCCTCTTTCAGTATAAAAGCATCCCTTGGAAATCTCCGCATCAGTGATGATAGTCTTGACAGCAATCATATGTATTTCTGGGCATGTGACATGAGAAATCCTGGTGGTAGTTCTTTTGTTGAGGTACAGTGTGGTGTATTCTTAAGCTTTTACAGCTATGAACTCAGATCTTTCTGGTGTTCCAGTTTGCCTCCACAAAAGATTAATCAGTGTTGTTCGAACATTTGGTTAATCATTGAAATGACTGTAGAAGGTAGGTGACAGAGAACAAGTATGCATTTGGAACAAATCTCAAAACCACAAATCCAAATTGGGAGCTAAGCTCAATATCAATATGATAAATAATTGTATCAATGAGAAGTGAATAAACTAGTAAGATGTGGCTTATATTTATAGGATTAAAAACAACCTATCCCAAGGAATTAGAAATTACTTGGAAAAGGACTATAAGTGTAATTTTATAGGACCAAAAACAATAATGACGAACTAATTTTATAGGAAAAGGACTATATTTATAGGACCAAAAACAGTAATGACGAACTAATTTTATAGGAAAAGGACTATATTTATAGGACAAAAAACAACCTATCCTGGGGATAGATAAAACTTTTTAATTTTAAGCCTGAAAAGGTGCGTATTGAAGATGAAATAGTGAGATGTTAAAAGGAAAATGAAATGTGGGCATGTTTACCATGATAGAAAATATTACTGAAAATATCAATAGTGACGAGTTATATTTATTAAATTTGTTTGAGACCTCTGAATTCATGTCTTCCGCTTTGCTTTAATATGTGTTTTTTCCTTGAGCATGCAGTTGTCGTTCTGCTCATACAGTCCCAATGATGATGATTATGAGGGTTATGAATATAGTCTCCTGGGTCAGCTGTCTGAAGTTCGGGTTGTCTATCTGCATCGCTTTCTTCAAGAGGTTGGTTAACTTTCTCCTTTTGTTTCTTCCTCATATAGTTTGAGATGTGCACTAAATATAATTAGACAAAAATGCTCGCAGGTTATTAGTTTCTTTATGGGTCTTGTCCCTAGCACTTCCAAGGATGATGTCAGAATAAAGGATCAGGTGACTGACTCGGATAAGTGGCTTACAAGAAGTGAAGTTGAAGGGTCACCTGCTTTCTTGTTAAATCTCTCTCTTAAAAAACCAATTATACTCATGCCTAGAAGAACAAGTAGCAGCGAGTGAGTTTTATGTTTTTTCGCACCCTGTATATATTGCTGATGAGTTACTCATATACATGTCTTCAATTTTTGTCGACCCCGAACACAATGTACCTTTAACTTGTCTCTGCTTGCAGTTATTTGAAGCTTGATGTAGTTCAAATCACCGTTCAGAATGCATTTAAATGGTTTGGTGGGAGCAGTAGAGAAATGAAGGCTGTGCATGTTGAAGTTTTAACAATTCTTGTAAGATGTTTTACATATGCCCCTCACCCAAAAGGTTGAGGAACCAAATGTGGTGAAGTAATTTTTAAGTTTAGATTCTTTGTTGTTTTTCTGTTCACCCAGAGTTGTGTTTAATATTCATATTTATGTGCGTGAAAAGACGTCTTGTGATGGGTTGAGTTAGGACATTACCTTTTGATTGTATTCTTATTTTGAAATCTACATGATCTTTCAGGTTGATGACATCAATTTAAATGTGGGCTCGGGATCAGAACTGGGCGAAAGCATAATCCAAGATGTCAAGGGTGTTTCTATTGTCATTCAGAGGGCACTGCGTGACTTGTTGCATCAAATTCCGAATACAGAAGTTGCTGTCACGGTATTTAGCTTTATATGTTGCTATTACGATTTAAATTGCCGCTCCTCGTGTATGTGGCCTTTTCCATACAGTCTGTTTGTCTCATGGAATATTTTCCTTAGGGAGTTGAGTGCTTTCTCGAATTTCAGGATATGTTTTGAATTGAAGTTAGAGATTCGAGTTACATAGGTTATAATATCTTTTATCTTGTTATAGCTAGCTTTCGTGCAAATTTCTGTCTTTTGCTGTGTAGGTTTTAGATAGTAATTACTTTATAAGACTTGCTTATCTGCCTAAATAATCACCGACTGATGAAGTTTTGTTGGCATGCATGTTTTTTGCTAATTTTCAGATCGGCGAGCTGAAGGCATCATTATCCAACCGGGAATACGAAATAATTACAGAATGCGCACAAGAAAATATATCAGAGACTCCAGATATTGTACCACATTTAAGAAATGATTCTTCTGCTATATCTGCCGAGGAGTGGAAACACACTGATATAAATGTTTTAGATGCTGAAAAATCTGAAAGTCAACCTAGTGAAAAGTGGGTGGAAACTAAAATTTCTCTTCATGTTGGTTTGGTTGAACTTGGTCTTCATTATGGTATCACAAGGGATACATCACTTGCTACTCTACAGGTAGTTCATCAACTTATCTTAAGATATTCCTTGTTCTCATTGTGTTTATCACTATTGTTGTAAGTAGATTAGCAAGTCCGTCAGCACTCTTAACGAATTCATTATGTTATCACATTTTATCTTCTTCATATTGTTGGTCTTCTATCTTTTTTCTTGTCTTTAATTTTTCAGGTGGGTAGTGTGTGGCTTTTATACAAGTCCAACTCAGCGGGCGAAGGCTTCCTATCAGCCACATTAAAGGATTTGACTGTGGTTGATGATCGTGAAGGTACATCGCAGGAGCTCAGGTTGGCTGTTGGGAAGCCTGATATGACAGGATCCAGTTATTCACAATCCCTGAATGATAACATTGGTGCTAGGCATGTTGAGATCAATGACTTGGAGGAAAATCTCAAAAAATTTGTTCCAGCAATGCTTATTCTTGATGCCAGATTTTGTGAAGATTCGACATATATTTTCTTGAGCATACAACGACCACAATTGCTTGTTGCACTTGATTTTTTGCTTGCTGTTGTTGAGTTCTTTGTACCCACAGTTCGTGGTGAAATGTTAAGCGATGATAATGCTAATCCTTCTAATACTGTTGATGCGCTCATACTTGACGGACCAACCTTTCATCAGCCAACAACTGAGTTCTCGATTTCTCCCCAGAGACCTTTGATAGCAGATGATGAAAGGTATGACCTTTTTATATATGATGGAAGAGGTGGAACTTTGTATCTGAAAGATAGACATGGATCGAGTCTCTCTTGTCCAAGTATGGAGGCTCTAGTTTATGTTGGAAATGGAAAGAAACTACAGTTCAGAAATGTTACTATCAAGGTGGATGATCTTTTTCAAAGTTTTGGACTGTTAATGTTGGTTCTGATCTCTAAATCCGTAGCAAGAATCACAAATGAGCTTTCTGTCTTTTGTTTCAGAGTGGAATATACTTGGATTCATGCATTCTGTTGGGATTGAACAGCATGTATTCAGCTAATGAGAATGATAATGTTTTCTTGGAGGGAGAAAATGGAAGCCCTTCTGACCACCCTCCAAGAGACAACAATACTGTAGCATTACAAAATGCTTCTGCTGGTAGATCCACCGAAATGGTATTTGAATTACAGGTACCACACCGCATAGAAATGATCTTGGTTTAACACTTCGGAAGGCAACAGTTTTCTCCTTCATATGTTTCTTCAGTCTAATGGATAAAGAGCTATTTGGTTGACCTATATGGTTCATGATTTCTAATTATAAATAATTTAAAGCATTGGTCATCTGTCTATTCGTTTAGATTGTCTTGGAATTATTATACAGTAGTAGTTGGAGTTAGTTCACTAAACTTTAATTGGCTCTTCAGGATAATCAACTAGTCTTTCAGATGTATACCGAGTCACTATGGAGAAAGAGCTGGCACATAGTAATCCAAAAATTGCGGAAAATTAATATTTCATGCTTTACAGATTTAAGTAGAAATGACTAAAGCCCTGTGCTTGCTCACATATTTGCTGATCAAATTTATTTCACAGGCTATCAGTCCTGAGCTGACCTTTTACAACACATCAAGAAATGTTGGATCTGTTGTCCTTTCGAACAAACTTTTGCATGCACAGCTGGATGCATTCTGTAGGTAAGGGAAATTGTAAATACTCGTAATTTGTACCCAAAAGTGCAGTGTACAGAATGAATATGCTGCCTTTATGAGCTAAAACATAACTAATTGCATATCCTCTTTGAGATTTTGCCTGTGCAGTATGTTAGAATTACTGCATGCTTGATTGGTTTCTCAGGTTCATGCAAATAAATTGTTTACTTGGTGGCCTCCCTAAAAATATCAAAGTCAGCTGTAGAGAAAGTGCAACTCAAATATATTTAAAGCTAAAAACTGAACATTTTCTCTTTCGGGCTGAAACTTTTTGTTAAGATATTACTTTTGGGCAGTAGCTGAGGCGTTGGCTTCAAATCTAATCTACTGCCCAAGTACTTCTCTCCTCTAGTCCCACTCTGAGTTTTAGATAGTACTCTTGGACATTACCTCCACAATAGATATTCATGTAAGTTGTTAGAGGAATGGATTAATTACACAACTCTTTATAAGTTAAAATTTCCAATATAAGTGTATCTGAATCCATGGATTTGCGGCGAGACTCCAGAATCGAAAAGGCCATGCAAACCTGAAAATGGGTTATAATATATTCTTAGATTTAAAGACCCACAAGTATAAAGTGTTTGTTTGCACTTCATGTCCGTGCATATCTATTTGGGTCCCCTAATGACTTGCATCCCCCCCCCCCCACCCCCCCAAATCCCTGTTGTAAATTTACTTGATGTCTGATTATACAAAAATTCTGTCATTATAGCACCGTGAGTTCAGTGCATAAATAGAATGTGTATATGGAGAAATATGTACTTATTTATGTTTCTTGCAGGCTTGTTTTAAAGGGTGACCTTGTTGAGATGAGTGCAGATGCTCTTGGTTTGACCGTGGAGAGCAATGGCATTGAGATTTTGGAGCCTTTTGACACTTCAGTGAAATTTTCCAATGCCTCCGGAAAGACGAGCATACAATTGGTTGTCTCTGACATTTTTATGAATTTTTCATTTAGCCTCTTGAGGCTCTTTTTGGCAGTTCAGGATGATATACTATCATTCTTAAGAACACGGTCAAAGAAATCAACTATTCCATGCTCTGAATTCGACAGAATCGGGACTATTAAAAGTAATGATGATACTGAATTTCTCTCTTATATTTTGAATTCTATGTATGATTGTTGTAAATGGATTGCTTATATGTATCCTACAGTGCCCGGCAATGAACAAGTATATACTTTCTGGAGACCTCGTGCACCCACTGGTTTTGCTGTACTCGGTGACTATCTAACACCAATGTTAGTAACTTTTTGCTTCACTTTCTGTTCCTGTTTCCTATAATCATGCGAGAATGGTGATAATTTTAGTTCTCATTTAACAGTGACAAGCCACCAACCAAAAGTGTACTTGCTGTTAACTCTAGCTTAATAAGAGTTAAGCGTGCTAAGTCTTTTACTCTTGTGTGGCCCACTTCCTCTTCAATATCTGCTGGAGTCGGTGGTACTGATTTGGTCACCGACGAAGGTGGTTTCGAGGGCAACAAATTCTGCTCAATTTGGTTTCCCGAAGCGCCGAAAGGTTATGTAGCACTGGGCTGCGTGGCTTCTACAGGAAGAGAAGAACCTCCACTTTCCTCAGTCTTCTGCATATCAGCATCTTTGGTTTCTACTTGTGGCCTGAGAGATTGTATAAATCTCCAATTGGGCTCTGGGTATGATTACAGTTAGTTGCTTTTGTCATCCTTTTTACAAATCATTTTTGTGGTACATGACGACATGTTCCATATGTTTGACATGAATAAAGTTCAATGAAGTCAGACGATTAACTGGTGTTTTTGAGGTTTGATGCAGATACCCTAACTTGGCATTCTGGAGGGTGGACAATGCTTTTGGAACTTTTCTACCTACTGATCCTGCCACGTTGAGCTTGACCAAGAGAGCATATGAATTGAGGGATCTATATTTTGGGTTTTGGGAAATTTCTACTGAAAATTTGAACCTGGAGAAGCAAACATCCGTTTCCGCTGGTAATGATACCATACAATCCGAAAGGTCCTCAGCAGTAAACTCCAGGAGGTTTGAAGCAGTTGCTACCTTCAAGTTGATTTGGTGGAATCAAGGTTCTGGTTCAAGGAAAAAAATATCTATATGGCGTCCTGTGCTCCCTGAAAACATGATTTATTTCGGTGATATTGCTATCCAAGGGTAAGGAAGTGCTCATGTAATCTCACAATCTGACCGCTCTGTATTACTCAAATATTTGTTAAATTTTGTTTTCAGGTATGAACCTCCGAACACCTGTATTGTCCTTCGAGATTCAGAAGACTCTGATCTATACAAATTCCCTACAGATTTTCAACAAATAGGACACATAAACAAGAAAGGTAGACTAGATAGTATTTCTTTTTGGATGCCTCAGGCTCCCCCAGGTTTTGTTTCCTTAGGATGTGTGGCTTGTAAAGGCACACCAAAGCATTCCGATTTCAGCTCTTTGAGATGTATCCGCAATGATTTAGTCTCGCCAGACCAATTTTTGGACGAAAGTATATGGGACACATCTGAGTTCAGGTTTACGAGGGATCCGGTTAGTGTGTGGACGGTTGGGAATGAGCTAGGAACCTTTATTGTCCGTAATGGTATGAAGAAACCTCCAAAAAGATTTGCTTTCAAACTTGTTGACCAAGATATATCAAGTGGTTCTGATGACACTGTGATTGAAGCTGAAATAAGCACATTCTCTGCTGCACTATTTGATGACTATGGGGGCTTGGTAATCTGTCTTATTCTCTTATATAACTATATTGAAAAGTTGACCTTTCTTTCTATATTTGAGAGACTATTGTTTTGGTAATACTGCCTCTATTGGAATGCTGTACATATAGAGCATTCATCAGTGTAGTCATACCCCCTTAAGGATATTACACAAATACACCTTCTAATAAACATGGTCCCCTAAATTTATTAACCCCTCTGATAGTCAATGTATAGTTTGATAAATACATGTAATCATGTATCTTCTATGCCAGTGAATTTTTTAAGTCTCACATGTGTTCTCTTACAAGATCAAATTATCTAGTCATGTGAGAACTTGATAGTGATTAGCATTGTTATAGTGCAATGCTTGAGATAACCGTTCTTTTTTTTTTTTTTTTAATAATCCAAATATTTCAACCAGCTTTCTACAAGCTGAGACTCAATTTGTTTGCATGGTTTTCTACACTGCATAGATATCCAAAAGACTGATATATACAAGGGATTCGTATATAGGATTCGCATGAGTTTAAGGCAATTTCCAAAACGAGTTTTCTGAGGGAGATAATATATGTTCAGTGCAGGCTTCATGATCGTTAATATGACTTGTGTGAGATTAAGTTATTGATGGAATTTGGATTTTTGCATCTATTGAGAACCAAATGTTTGCTCATTACAACAGAAAATATTGGTGTGCATGCTAGCGACTAGTTTCAAGATTGTTATTTATGTCATGTGACCATGTGGCAGGTGCTAACCTGCTTGTGATTCCAAAAGATTTTGTGTCCTAAAATTTTTAAAGCCGATTATGGGTTTGCATGTGATTACCTAATATACGTGTGCACATTTTTGAGTAATCATTACAAGCGATTTTGTAAATGCCTGTTTGTATTTGACTTTTATATTTGATACTGAACCTAGTACATACGTTTATGAATCTGTTTCTACCTGGTAAATTCTATTCTCTTAGTGTTGCTTTGGCCTTCTGTAGATGGTCCCGTTGTGTAACATATCTTTGAGCGGTGTGGCGTTCAGCTTGCATGGAAGGCCTGATTCCTTGCATTCTAATGTGACGTTCTCTTTAGCGGCACGGTCGTATAATGATAGATTTGAGTCTTGGGAGCCTGTAATTGAACCAGTTGACGGATCATTAAGGTATAGTTCTCTGAAGTGAATCTTTCTGAAACCTTTTGACATTTGCAACAGAACAGTCGGAACTCAGGATTCTCCTGCATTTCATGCTTGCGTTTACACCGTGGCATTCAGACTCTATGTTTGTTTTTCCTGTTACCTTCATCTCAAATTCTGGAAACACCTAAAGCAAGTGGCATGAAAGACCATCTCCACCCCCCCCCCCTCTCCCCTCCGCCGTCTTCTGATGCCCTTGATCTGGATCCACCTTAAAACAAGTGACATGAAAGACCATCTTCCTCTACTCATGCATGGTCCTGCGTGTCGTTTTCATGTTGTATCTATGCATTTTTATAATTTAGTATAGCTGTTTGATTGCTTGTCTTTGATTATTTTATGTTGTGTAAAGGTACCAGTATAATCCTGATGCGCCGGGTATGGCCTCTCAGCTACGAATTACCTCTACCCGAGATCTGAATTTGAATGTATCTGTCTCTAATGCCAATACGATATTACAAGCCTATGCCAGCTGGAATAATCTTGTCCATGTCCCTGAATCATCTGGAGAGAACTCCCTTTCTCAGGTTTGGACCCTCAGTAACTTTCTGACGTATTACTGGCCTGGTGTTGCCACTTTAGCAATCTATATTATGTGGTAAATCTGTAATTAGTGTGACATGATTAACACATTCACATATACTACAACGCTTACATGCTTTCACACACACACTATGTACGAACATGTAATTTCATCAACTGAGAGAATGTCTCGTAAATTCATCACTAGGAAGCAAACTCTCTGACTTGTGATGAAGGGCCTATGGTTGCTGTTCATCAGAAAACAAATCACTACATTGTTCCCCAGAACAAGCTCGGTCAGGAAATTTTTATTAAAACCTCTGAAGTTAAGGGGCTTCCTGGTATCATAAAGATGCCAGCAGATGACAGGAAGACCTTAAAAGTGCCTGTTCCAAAGACCATGCTGAATTCTCATTTAAAAAGAAGTCTTCTTCAGAAACAACGAATGATGGTAACTATTGTTGTAGCTGATGCCGAGGTATGTTCTGATATTCTTGCTTTTATTTCCAAAGTTTAGGAACATTTTCGTTAAAAACTTTATGCAGAATCCTTTTTCATCAATTCCAATGAAATTCCCTGTTTCCAATTAAAAGGGCTCTCTTATGCTGTGTGTAGCGATAGGTTATTACCATTTTTGTGTAATTTATATAAGCCGCCTACCTGATTTGCGTCGGATCACTCAATATAAGTCTCTACTGAGGTTGGCAGCGAGGAGCACAATTTGTTCTAGGGATGAGCCTGAGAGATAGATTTGAAGATTATATCCCTCTTATGGTGGCTTGTAGTAGTGGGATTCCTCCGAAATGTGATAACTGAATTACCATTAGGCTAATTTATGTTTTTTTAAATGAATTGCAAACTAAATGTATCTTCTCATCTTCTGACAATTTGATTGGGAAACTTTTGGCATAAAAGGTCTGAATTCTTTATACATTTGTCTTTGATATTTCTAAAAAAGGTTGTACTTCTTGTTGCATCATGTATGGCCAGCTCAAAAAGGTTGCAGGCTTGTCCTCCCATCAGTACAGCATTGCTGTCCGTCTCTGTAAGGATCCGAGAAGCCCAAATCAATCACTCTTGAATCAACAAAGTGCACGGACGTCTGGGTCTGATCCAGATGGCTCTGATCAATCGGACAATGAATTTGTGAAATGGAATGAAGTGTTTTTCTTCAAAATTGACCCATTGGTTCGTATATATCTAACCTCCAGATACTATCATGCATTTGTAGTAGAGTTCTGGCAAATATAAGACTGGGTTCTGTAGATCAAATTTAACAGAGACATATTTCTGTTGCAGTTCTATATACCTCAGTGTATGTTTGTAAATCGTAATGTGTTTGCCTCAGAAGTGTGTTATATTTCTGCTTTTGCTTCACATACTTAGTTGGGCATATGCTTCGTTTAGCTCCATCCCCAACAATACGTCTGCCACATATCTTAATATGACATCGTGCAGTACTACTTTCATATCATATGTTCATTATGAGAGTCTATGACATCATTTGCTTAAATTAAATGCATTACACCTTCAGCTCCCATCTGACCATTTCTGTTTCCCCTCTATTCTGGTCCAGGAATCTTATACGGTGGACTTCACAGTAACTGAAATTGGGAAAGGTGATTTCTCATAATGTAGGGAATAGCTTACACTTTGAATAACTTTGATTGACCCTTTCAATTTATTTTGTTAAATTGCAGGCGTGTCCATTGGCTACTATTCATCTTCCCTGCAACAGCTTGTTGGAGCTGGAGAAGCGGCTGGTTCTCATAACCATCTAAATGATCTCAAGTGGCTGGAGTTATCTGGAGGATCTGATGTAAAGCTATCCCCAAATCATAATTCAACTACATAGCTGTTGGCTTTTAGAGCTTAGATTGTTACTTATATGGATAAAATCTACTTAATGTGTAAACCTTGTTCGTTTGTGCAGTTGGATGTCAGTTGCAGTTCATATGGAAGAATCAGATGTGCAGTCCTTTTGCCACTTAGATCTGAAAATGTGGACAAATCACACTTTGGTTACTCAGAATCGAGCTCTATTCAGGTAAGCCCTAAACAAGAGGGCCCATGGACCACAGTGAAGCTTAACTATGGGGCACCTACTGGTTGTTGGCAATTAGGCAGTGATATCGTTGCGAGTGAAGTTAGTGTTACTGGGGGAAATAGATATGTCAGCATTAGATCATTAGTGTCTGTCCGGAACAACACCGAGTTTTCTCTAGATATTTGCCTCAAGCTAAAAGCTTCAAGCAGGAATACAGATCCTATGGCTGCTAATACAGAGGAGGCTCAGTATGATAGGAAAGAACTTGCCACAGAAGAGTTCTTCGAACAGGAGAGATACAATTCTTCTACTGAATGGATCCCATGTACTAAATTTGACAAGGTATCTCAATTGTTTAAGAAAATTTATGTGCTGATTATGATAAAATAAATACAAAAGAGTATACATGCTTTCATTGATAACCCATGCTGGAGGAGAATTAATTGGGCACAACGCATTAATAATTTTTCTGAAGAAGCTGAGCATTAACAATAAAATTCACGAATATTGTTGCCTACAGGAAGCATCTGGAGTTGATTTACCACCAGGTTGGGAATGGATTGACGAATGGCATGTAGATAATCCCTCTGCCAGCACGGCTGATGGATGGGTTTATGCTCCAAATTTTGAAAGTTTAAAGTGGCCAGAATCATATAATTCCTCAAATCATGTCAATTTTGCTAGGCAGAGGAGATGGATTAGGAGAAGAAAACAAATGGATGTGGATTCTAGATCTCCGATAATAATTGGACCTTTAAGACCCGGGGAATCTGTGTCTCTTCCTTTGCCTTGTCTAGCCCAATCTTCTCTGTACGTTTTGCAACTAAGACCTTCGAGCTCAGAAATGGCGAATACATATTCATGGAGTGACGTAGTGGAGATGTCTGGTAAACCACAGGATCCAGTGAGGCCCGACGAATCTGCAGAAATTTCTGTATCTAATCTTTCTGTGTCTGATAAAATGTTATACTGTTCCCCTGTAAGTGGAAGCTCAGAAAGTAGTTCTCATGGCATTTGGTTTTGTTTGAACACACAAGCAACTGAAATTGCCAAGGACATTCACCTTAATCCAATTCAGGATTGGACAATTGTAGTGAAACCTCCGGTGTCAGTTGCCTGCTATCTACCTCTTCTTGCTGAAATCTCTCTTCTTCAAACGCAAACCAGTGGCCATTTTAAATCCTGCTTTAAAGGAGTGATTGGTACTGCAGAAACTGTCAAGGTCTATGAGGTCGACCTTAGAAATCCTCTCTATCTGTCTTTACTTCCACAAAGAGGATGGTTGCCGATACAAGTTAGTTTATTAGACTCTCTGTTTCTTCATAGACAGAATTGAATAACGTTTTCTGTGACACATGTTAATTGTCTATATCTTACATTTCTGCTCTAGGAGGCTGTTCTCTTATCCCATCCTACAGATCTGCCATCAAAGACGATAAACTTTAGAAGTTCAGATTCTGGAAGGTTTGAACTGCTATTGATATACTTCGTGTTCCATTTGTGAGGATAATGCATACAGTGTAAAAACCTTATGCTTATCATTGCAGGATTGTTCAAGTTATTATTGAGCAGAGCCATACCAATGATAGGCCCCTGCAACCAAAGAACTTCAAAATCTATGCACCATATTGGTTTGGGATTGCAAGATGTCCATCACTTAGTTTCAGGTTTGTGAATGTTGGTGTTAAAAGATCGAAAAGAATTCTGCTGTTTCAGACTAAAAGAGCCAAAGAAGTCATCTTCGGGGAGATAACAGACGAAGAGTTGCATGAAGGTTATACAATTGCATCGGGGTTAAATTTCAAATCTTTGGGAATTTCAGCATGTATTAGCGAATCTGGAGAAGAGTCGTTTGGACCTGTTAAAGATCTTTCTCCCCTTGGTGACATGGTAAATCAGAAGGTGTTTGCTCTAGTTGGTGTGATAGTAGTATCTATTTGCTTACATATCTTATTTGCAGGATGGTTCTTTGGACCTATTTGCGTATAATGCTGATGGGAATTGCATGCATCTTTTTGTATCTTCGAAACCTTGCACTTACCAATCTGTTCCAACAAAGGTAATTATACCCTCCGGACCAGGGAATACCAATCATTGTCTGGTAACTAATCCAAGCCTCATTGCCAGGTAATTTCGGTCCGACCATTCATGACATTTACAAACAGAGTTGGTCAGGATATGTTAGTGAAGTTTAGCAGTGAAGATGAGCCTAAGACTTTACGGGTATCTGATGCAAGGGTTTCCTTTACATATCATAAAGTTGATGGGCCTGCTAAAATCCAGGTATGAGTTGCACGAATTCACTTTAGAATGGCATTCATTCTTGCGTTCAGTTACTTGATATTGATTAACTTTATTGTGGTTGCCGGTGTATCTCTCAAGAGAGAGATGTTTTTTTAGTCATGTTTCCCCTCTCATTTTTTGAATTTTAATTAACATGCAAATATGCAGTGATGGTGCAAGTTAACTTATGTGGAACTATGAGCAAGATTAGATTAGTCATAAGTATCTCTTTTTCTCTTTCTTTCTTTCTTTTTTTTAAATTGGTTGTTGTTGTTGTTGTTGTTGGTGGTGGTGGTGGTGGTGCTGCTGCTGCTGCTGCTTTTTTTCCTTTTGTAAATAAAATACATACGACTTGAATTGTTTACCTTAGTTGAGCTTGATGGTTGTTTAGGTACGACTTGAAGATACAGAGTGGTCATTTCCTATTCAAATAATAAAGGAGGACTCCCTCACTCTGGCTTTAAAGAACCGTAACGGTACACGGAGATTCTTACGAATGGAAATTCGCGGTTATGAAGAGGGATCTCGATATACTGTTGTATTCCGCCTTGGATCGCAAAATGGTCCCATTAGGTAACACTTAATCTTCTACCCGGTGAACTACATCGACTGTATGTTTCTTAGCATTTACCACTAGGAAAAGTTGCTATTGCCAAATTTATGCTGATTCTCTGATATCATTCGTAATCTGTCCAAGTGTCTTGCAAAAACCAACATATCATTCATGACTGAGAAACACATACCATTAACAATAAAATCAAAATGCAGCTGCTCTACTTGCCGATATGGTGATGCCCTGCACGAGCCAAACCTATTTCCAAGCCAACCTTAGTCCTTGTGCCATTTTGCCCACAGTGGATTAACAGAAGGGTACAGATAAAATGCCCCTGTTGCTGCTAATTATCATACCATTCTCCAATATGTCAGCAAAATTGGAAGTAGAAAATCCCAGGATATCCGAGTATTGTTTAAACGTTTTTATGTATCTGAAAGCCCCTATATGGCTATACATATAAGACGTGAGACATGTCAATCATGTCTTTTTATTTTAAATTAACTGGTATCAATCCTGCATGCTCTTTATTTCAACCAGCCTGAAGCAGTAACTAGGATGTAGCTGATTACGCTTTAGATGATCATCTAGACATGCTAAACTATTTCTTTGCTGGACTTGATATATATACCTAAATTTATGCTTTCTCAAAACTTATATGCATGTTCTATTTTTTTAAGGGGTGATTGATTTTGAGTTTTTCGTTGCAGACTTGAGAACAGAACAAGAGATTATACAATTAGATTTCGGCAAACTGGGTTTGGTGATGATGCTTCGAATCAGTTACAGCCACTTTCAACAGCAAATTTTTCGTGGGAGGATCCATATGGTCAAAAGGTTGTTGATGCTGAAATCCATAATGGCGATAATGCTGCTGTCCACACGTTTGATTTGGACAAATCTGGGTTTTCATCTTTGAATGACGGCTCAGGTTTGTTTCTCCATGTTGCAAATATGGGTGACTTTATGGTTGTTAGGTTTATAGATGAGAGTATCTTATCCTCACGAACAAAAGAAGAGAGTGGGTCTATAAGGCTGGCAGGGAATTGGGGAAATTCTCGAATTCAGGATAAGATGCCAGAGCAGGGATCTCCACTAGAGATCATAGTAGAGTTGGGAGTTGTTGGAATTTCCATTGTGGACCACAAACCAAGGGAACTAGCCTACTTGTACATGGAAAGATTCTTCATATCCTACTTGACGGGCTTTGATAATGGGACTACAAGCAGGTCGATACACTTTCTTTAATACTGGATTTTTATATCAAAGTTATTCAGATTTGTATATACTTTCTCATCAGCATGCTAACTATTTATTTACCTTTTAATGTCTGCCGTGTGCGGATTTTAGTATTCCCACTTGGGTTTTCCATGGCTGTCTTTGACTATGAATTACTCTTGAGCTATGCCTATAAAAAGTTACTAAATTGTATTGTGAAAGTACATCTCGTGGTCTTTCATAATACAATGTTCTTTCATTTCTTACTAGTATAGTTTAGGAGTAATTCGTGGTCAAAGAGGGGCGCTAAAAACCCAAGTAGGACATTATCAAATGGATGGAGTAGAAAACATGCAATTTTACCAACTTACTGCCAAAGGTTAAGGATCTTATGCGAGTAGATGCTGTCAAACTAGATACTATTCTAAATTGTGCGTTTGTCAGGATTTTCGTTCTCAGAATTCATACTCCATCTTGAATATGCCCCGTTTTGTTTACAAAGGCATCCCTTATGCCCTTTCTCGAGCCAGAGATGCACTAATTTCTCATGATAATCTTTCATGAAAGTCCGCTCATTGTGGTGTTATTAGGCCACTGAAGCATTCCTCCTTGATTAGCTTACAATTCCTGCTGTTTTTCCCTTGCAGGTTCAAACTTGTAGTTGGATACATGCAACTAGACAATCAGCTGCCTCTGACAGTAATGCCTGTACTTCTAGCTCCTGATCAGGTTTCTGATGTGCATCATCCTGTGTTCAAAATGACTGTAACTGCACGGAATGAAAACCCGGATGGCCTCCAGATATACCCATACGTTTTTATTAGGGTAATGTTGTCAGTTGTAACAGCAGCATCAGCATTGATCTGAAACTACTTCCTAGAGGAGCCCCGTACCACAGTATCCTGATTCATAACATATTCTTACAGGTATCAGATAAAAGTTGGAGGCTTAACGTTCACGAGCCAATCATATGGGCTATGGTAGATTTCTTCAACAACCTTCAAGTAGGTCGCTTTCCTCAAAATACCGGTGTCACTCAAGTTGACCCTGAAATACGCGTTGAGTAAGTATCAAAAGCGAACTCCTATTTCAAGCGGCATGCTTGCTTTGTTTCTGAAACAACAAATTTCTACTAGATATGCCTTAAGCTAGTGGAATTGATGTAGTCTGAGTAATGTAACTTTTTTCTAGGACAGTCTAGCTCGTAACATGCTACAAAGTAGGTCAAGACTAGAATGACCTAACTCCTAGAACATCTGAGGGCTATTGACATGTCTTTCTTTGGTCACACCCACTGATGGATTGGTGTGTTGAGCAGCTTATCTGACACCTCTAAACTATATGCGTTTTTTTCTTTCTTTTGGGGTGAGGGGTTGGTTGTGTTTAGGCTTTTTAGATACATCTTTTGGTAGCTGGTGTACAGCAAAGGCCATGTGTAGCAACTAAAAAACTGTTATCATGAACCTTTTTTTAAGCTTATATTTTATATTTTATGTGGTTTCTTATTAACAATTTACCTCATGAATTCAGCTTGATTGACATTTCTGAGGTAAGACTGAAGATCTCTCTGGAGACTGCACCAGCTCAAAGACCACACGGACTTCTAGGTGTATGGAGTCCTGTACTTTCAGCTGTTGGGAACGCATTTAAGTTTCAGGTATGACTTTTCTCTTAGTTTTAGTGATTTCTCATGTTTCTTTCATGAAAACAGTAACTGTTTTTGTTTTGCTGTCAAAGTTTGTGTTTTATTTTCATATGGAGTTCTCTAAGGACTTCTACTTTGCGAAATGGAAATTGTCCATGGCTGTTGATTAATTTTCTGTTCCATCCTCATGCTTACATTATCAAATACATAATACTCGCTCCTTCCTGGGATACCATTTTCGTTTGCTTTTCTACACATTGAAATTGTTTAGTAATACAATAAGCATTTGAGGCTCCTGCTGTTGGGTTGGTTGGCCAAGTACAAATTGCTCAACTCCTATTCGTGGAAGATACCCCACTCTTTTATGAGGCGAACAGAGATCACATATGTAATCCGAGGATCTTACTGTTGTACCTTTGAGGTAGTTTCACAGTTAAAATTTAATTTGACTAAATCTGTAGTTGTTCCGGTTGATAGAGCGGATCACATTGATGATCTAGCGTCCATTTTAGGGTGCCGGACAACTCATTGATATATTCCATATCTGGGTCTCCCTTCGTGTACTTTCTTTAAGAATGCCAGAATCTGGGAATCATTTAAATGGCTAGGAGAAGACCCAAGGAATGGAAGAGGTTGAATATTTTCAAAAGGAGAACATGTTACGCTTACTGAGTCAGCTCTTGTGAAACTCCCGACTTATTACCTATCCTTTTTTCGTATCACGCCATATATTGTGAATCGGCTGGAAAATTCTAAAGGCTTCCTCTGGGAGGGAAAGGGGGGCTAAAAAGTGTCATTTGGTGAAGTGGCAGTCTGTGCTCCCCTGTCAAGTATGGCGATCTCAGCCTCTGTGAAAAGCTTTTGGCACCTTGTGATCAAGGAGAAATATGGTGAATCAGAGGGTGATTGGTGCTCTAGGGAGTGCGGAGTGCCACAGTTCTTATGGGCTGAGCCTGAGGAATTTCATTACGGAGGGATGTCATGACCTTCATGAAAGAACTTTGGTACAATCATTGATGCAGAGATTAGCTGCTGAAAAGTACTTTCCCTTTATTTAATATTACGAATCACCAGAGGCCACTATAATCGAAACTTTCTGATGGAGGTTAATTATGACACATCTATTCGACCGTGATGTTCAGGACGGGATCTACATGATTGGGGAATTTCAGGTATCAGATGCTATGATGTCCTGCGTCTATAGGGTACATTAGTACATACTAGAATTGTCAAATTGGATAGGAGCAGGTGGTCTTTAACAAAAGAAGTGGTTTAAAAAAGAGCCACTTTAACTCGGTTGTCATAGAAAGAAACTTCCCCTTGAAGCTTATTCAGAGTAAGTTGTCCCCCTAGACAGGCATTCTTTTTATGGACTCTGGTTTTGGAAAATGTGTTAACTACTGATTATTTACTGCACTGTGGTCTGATACTATGAAAAGGTGCTTCACTATAAATCTGATGGGGAATTTGTTGTACTACCGCCTCTGTCTTCATTGTAAGCTGGATCCGCTAGTGTGGGATTCTACGTTGGGGATTATAATCTGCCTTGACCAATGCAAGTAAATTGTGGATATACTCAGAAAATGGAGAAGGAGATGTGGAGATAAAGATAAAAAATTCTTTGGAATCTTATCCCCCGGTTTTGTTGCTTGGTACATTTGGAATGAACTCAGGGGTGTCCACGTAAGTTTCCATGAGGTGGAGAAATGGAGTATTTTCTTGAAGGTATCATTGAGTTGCATATGGTGTCATTTTGAGGATATTATGAGTGTACATTTTATGTTGTGGGATCATTGTATTCGCCATCTATGGAACGGGAATAGTTTCTTGGGACGTGCTGAAATGGAGACACAGGAATGGTTCCGCAGGACTTATAAAATAGTAAAATACTATTACACGAGTTTTTTCTATAAATCATTTCTAGGTGAAAATCTTATTAAGTATATTTTTTTCCCATTTGTTGGTGAAAAGCACTTGTGAACCATATTTTTATGCAACGTAAACCAGTATAATACAAATACAATGTGAAGTTCTAATGTGTCAGAATGTACTGAAGCCATAGTATTTTGTAACAAAACAATGTAAACCAATCATAGCATTGTGTTGTCCCTATGACCTTCCTGGTTAATACGTTCGTTAATGTTTCTAACAGGTTCATCTGCGAAAAGTAATGCACAAAGACAGATTTTTGAGGAAGAGTTCTGTTGTTACTGCCATTGGAAATCGCATATGGAGAGATCTGATTCATAATCCACTGCACTTGATTTTCTCGGTAGATGTACTTGGAATGACAAGCTCCACTCTGGCATCGCTTAGCAAAGGTTTTGCTGAACTCTCAACCGATGGACAATTCTTACAACTTCGTTCCAAGCAGGTAACCATCTTTTTCTATTAGTACCTCTGACCGTCCAGATACATTATTTGATAAAGTTGGCCTCTGTTATAGATATGGTCACGGAGGATCACTGGTGTTGGTGACGGATTTGTACAAGGAACTGAAGCTCTTGCACAAGGTGTTGCTTTTGGATTCTCTGGGGTTGTGAGGAAACCAATGGAGAGTGCTAGACAAAATGGTCTTCTTGGCCTTGCTCATGGATTAGGACAAGCTTGCCTGGGAATGTTTGTACAGCCAGTGAGTGGAGCATTAGATTTTTTTTCTTTAACTGTTGATGGAATTGGTGCAAGTTGCTCCAGGTGCTTTGAGATTCTCAACAACAAAAAGAACTTTCAGCGAATACGGAATCCTCGTGCTTTTCATGCTGACCATGTATTAAGAGAATACTCGGAGAAAGAAGCTGTAGGACAGGTAACTTTTTAATATGGCTTTTATTGCTAACTTAGCATTCTGATGTCTTGCGTAAAATTCCATATGTTCAGTGCTTTTAGTGAAACTCATTTGTAAAATTTCATTCTGATTGCTTCTATGTGTCACTTCTTGAGACCTATATTTGTTTAGAGTTGGGTAAACCTTACGTTAGTTTCTTTTCATTTCCTTTTTTTTTTGGTTTTGGTTTTGGTTTTTGTCGTAGTGCCAGTGTACGTTCCACAAATAATTCCCGATGCTGTCAAGTGCCATATCTGTAATGCAATATGTCACTTTGGAACCTTTCACAAGACTAATATAGCAAATATTAATGAATTATTAAAAAAACATTGAGTGCAATAGAAATCTAAGAATTGGTCTCTACATCTTTTGGCATATCATACTGAAAAGACCCACTATGTCCTTGGCTCCTTGCATGATTAGGTTTTTACTTCCACCGTGCTTTCTCTTGAATTAGTGTTGGTTTGTATGATTAATATGTGGCTTCTTTTTTCAGATGATACTCTTCCTTGCAGAAGCAAGTAGAAATTTTGGGTGTACTGAAATATTCAAAGAGCCATCTAAATATGCCTGGTCAGATTGCTATGAAGAATATTTTGTAGTACCTTATCAGCGGATCGTGTTAGTGACAAATAGACGAGTCATGCTGCTGCAGGTTGTCAACATATTCATTTCCAGAATACTTTATTGACGGTGTCTTTTTTGCTTAGAGAATGTCTTCTTTCTTTTTCTTTTTGTTTTCTTCTTTGTTCTTTTTTATTTTTTGCTTAGAGACTGTGTTTCATACAATATTGACTTGTTCTTTCTTGTACGAAAAGTGTGTGGCCCCTGATAGAATGGATACACGGCCTTGCAAGATTATGTGGGATGTGCCATGGGAAGAAGTTCTCACCTTGGAGTTGGCTAAAGCTGGATTCCCTAGAGCTTCTCATTTGATTATCCATCTAAAAAGTTTTAGACGAGCAGAAAACTTTGTTCGAGTTATAAAATGTAAAACAGAACAAGCATCAGAAGGAGACCCGCAAGCAGTTAGAATCTGCTCTGTGGTGCATAAGATGTGGAAAGCATACCAGAGTGACATGAGAAGCTCAACACTGCAGGTGCGCGGTTCTCCATTATATTTGTATTTATTTCAAGAATCTGTATTATTAATTTATTATATCATTATCTTGTTTTATTCAGGTTTTATCAAGACAGAGACATGTATCTTTCTCTAGGAGCAGAGAGGATGGAGGGGAATCACGTAGGCTGCATGGCAATATTATTTTATCAAGAAAGCTTACTACTTCAGGTTCTGTGTCCAATGATTCTAGATTTATTGAGCATGTTATCAACTTTTCAAAGATCTGGACCAGCGAACAAGAATCAAAAGG
>JAQRGC012305287.1:0-14845 GCA_028659135.1 Plantago lanceolata | reverse complement strand
TCTTCAGAAATCTGCGTAGTCTGTCACGACGATCTTCGCCAAGAGAACATTGCAACGAATAAGCTCCGATGCGGTCACGAGTATCACGACCATTGCATCAAGAAGTGGTTCAAGAATAGGTTTCGTTGTCCGGTTTGTAATGCCTTCCAGGGCGCGTATAGCTACGTGCAGCCGGTTTGTGATGCCCCCCAGAGCGTGTATATCGACATGCAGCATGTCCACGATGATGATCCTCGAGTCGAAAATCGACAGGAAGAATTAGAGGTTTCGGAAGAAGTAGAGGTTGAGAGCGTGAATTATTGTGATGTGGATGTGGTTGTGAAGTGTACGATGCTTATGATTGTAGAGGTTCTTCTTTTCTGGCTGATTTTTTGGATCACTAGTGAAGAGTAAGGCTTGCTGGTTTGAAAACTCAATATTCAGTTGGGTTCAGTTTAACAGTTTAGCTCTGCTTAGTTATATTTTATATTTTATATTCAGTTTTGTTCAGTTTTTTAATGCTACTACTCAGTGCTTTTTTTATTTAAAGGGCCAAAATTATTTATTATTTATTCGAGCACCGCGCTAGCTTAGCGCGGTGCCCCATGTTGGTGAGGCCTATCATGTTGAGAGCGCCTTCATTCACGGTTTCAGAGACACTGCATTCTCAGTGCATCTCACCCAACAGTGTACGCCTGAGTCGGGTCGTTAGTCACGGTAAGCAGAGGACAACTACGTACCTTTGTTCATCATCGTTGCTGTAAACTGTAATTCGGTATCTATCGTATAAAGCAGCATAATCACAAGAGACGTTCATGTACGGGATATTATACGAAACATAGACGACGATATACTGTGTTAGCTCTTATCTTGTGAACAAATCTAGAATCAGTCCAGTCAATCAATCAATTATGTCTTGCCAACCAACTAACTCAAGTCACCTACATATCTCTCACACAGACACTCAATAGTCCAACATCACACCACAAAAAAATGTCTGATACTAGTCCTTCAGTACTCTACCTGCCATGGCAAACCAAGCTCAAACTCAATCTCCTGACACTGGCCACGCGAATCAACAGCCCCCGTCGCTCAGCAAACCTTCCGTAATTATCTCTGCAGGATGCGGTTAAGGGTAGGCTTAGAGATAATGTTCATCATGTTTGCTATATACTTTAAATAAATGTTATGCCAGAAAAAACAGGTCCACAGTTATTGGTTGTAATTTTTAAATGAGCTGATAAAATATTGTAAAGAATGAACTCATGAAGTAACCATGTGAACTGGTTTTGAGATCTGTTGCTAGCTGTAAGGACAAGGTGTGAAAAGTGTCCAACAAAAGATATTGTACTTTAAGCAGCAATCTAGTACTCTTTAAGATCAAGAACTACCCCGGAATATTCCTTCAAGTCTTGCAAGAAGTGCACTTTCCTACCTAACGCATGGACGCAAACTCCCGTATTCCTGTGTAAGATTAATTCTGCTCCAAGTAATCACATGCAAATATGCCATCCGCCCGTTGATTCTTATCCAAAGGCTATGAACCCTAAGGACGGAGTAGACGAGTAGTAGAGCAAGTACACTGTCTTGATCTTCTGCAGCTGGTGTAGGTGCACCACGAACTGTACGTGTCGACCTTCCTTCCTCTAAGGCTCTGTTCATTCACCTTAATTTCAGTTGTGTTCTGTTCAGTTCAGTTCAAGTGCGTTAGTTCAATTACATTCAGTTCAGTTCAGAGACTATCAATCGAATTGAACGGAGCCTAATTCTTCAAGAGCTAAGAACCAGCTCCTTGCTATATAGAGCTGTACAAACTTGACCAACTTGCACATATTATTATATATAATAGTACTTCTCATCCATGGTTTATTCACTGAAAACATTCTCAGGCATTCTTCTAGTACTAATTAGTTGCTCTCTCTCTGCTCCTCCATCAAAACTTAATATTCTCAGGTCCTACAGTTGCTCAATACACTACATCATTAATCCAGGTATGCTCTAATTATTGATTTTAGTTGAGATTAATTTCCTACTAATTATAAACAAACAAGTAATTGTGATTTGAATTTGTATCATCTGCACCTAATGTATTATGAATCCTCAGGTATAGTAGTATAGTATCAGCAGACAAGGACAGTATGGCAACATATCATCATCAGCAGCATCAACAGGTTCTGCTTGTGTTCCTGTTTTTCTATTCGATCTCTATGGCGTTTCAACTCCATTGTAGAGCAGCAGCAGCAGCCTACGTAGAATCCGGTCACTGCAAAAGGAAATGTGGTGAAATGGATATTCCATATCCTTTCGGCATTGAGAATGGCTGCTACCTAGAAGAAATATTTAAAGTCGCCTGCAATGAATCAACTCATAGTGTTACTTCCAAGTACTATTATGGTTTGGATATCGACTTTATCTCTGTTTCAGATCACCTCATGCGGGTGAGAAATATGACATTGGTGTCCACAAGTACTTATAACACATCCAAAGAAGAAATGCTTTTTAAACTGACTTTTCAAAGCGAGTATTCTCTCCGGATAGCCCCCAATAGGAATAAAGTTTATTTTCTAGGGTGCGACATTTATGCTTACATTGTGGATACTGATACGCGAAGGTTTCTGGAAGGGTGTAATTCAGTGTGTAACCGCGATTTCACGTTCAGTACAGCAGATGCATTATCTTGTTTAGGATCAGGTTGCTGCCAACTGAATTACCCAGAGAATGCCAGAAACTTCAGTGTATGGGTTGAGACGATGAATACAGCGTCAAGACCATCATGGGCTAATAATAGATGCATTTTTATGGGTATCGCGGACAAGGATTTGTTTTCTTTCAACCAGACACGGTCCGACAATTGTAGCGAGCCTTATTACAGTTCAGTGACATATGAATGGCATGTCCAAAATATGAGTTGCGCAAGTTCTGGATGTGGTCGGCATGCAAATTGCCATAACATCAGTACTGGTGCCGGATACCAATGTAAATGCCTTCATGGATTCACCGGCAACCCCTACATCTTAGATGGATGCAAAGGTACTGATGTACACTTAGTTTATTTTTCTTGTTTTCTAAATAAAAAAGTACTATACGAAAACCAATTATGTAAAAATTTGAACTGATCATTTAGATATCTCTTGAACTTCTGCAGATATTAACGAGTGTGAAGGCCCGGAAGGTAAAAATTGCCCTCAGGATACTCATTGTGTTAATAAAGTTGGAAGCTACAGCTGCTCGCCCACACGTGGAACATCAGCCCTCATAGTCATTTTAGGTATTATATCCTTGTCCATTCCTCAGATTATTAATTCTCTTTCGCTAGATTTTTAAGTACTGAAGTAATATACTTTGCTGGTATATACAGGAACTAGCTTGGCTGTCGGGCTTCTCACTTTAGTTTCAGTTGGTCTATGGCTTCATCGGAAGTGGAAGAAAATAATGGAGAGGAAGCTTAAGCTCAAGTTCTTCAAGAGAAATGGTGGTCTGCTATTGCAACAGCAAGAATGTCCAAGTTCAGCACAAATTGAGTCAAAACTTTTCAAGGCCGAAGAATTAGACAAGGCAACTGATCATTTCTGTGAAAGTCGTGTTCTTGGCAAAGGAGGTCTTGGCACAGTTTACAAAGGAATGCTTCAAGACGGAAGCATAGTGGCTGTGAAGATTGCCAACATCGTTGATGAGAGTCAAGTAGGCCAATTTATAAACGAAGTTTTCATTCTGTCAGAGATAAAGCACAGGCATATAATCAAACTACTAGGCTGTTGTTTGGAGACTCAAGTTCCACGTCTTGTCTACGAATTTGTATCCAATGGCACCCTTCACCAGCATCTTCACAGTTTTTCTAACTCAAATATCTCTTGGGAAAATCGTCTTCGTATTGCAGCAGAAATTGCAGGGGCCCTTGCTTACTTGCACTCCTACGCTTCTACAGCAATCATTCACAGGGATATAAAGTCGAGCAATATACTGCTGGATGAGAATTATAGAGCTGTAGTTTCGGATTTTGGACTGTCAAAGTCAGTATCGATTGACAGGACTCACATAACAACGGTGGTTGGAGGTACATTTGGCTACTTAGATCCTGAGTACTTCAGATCAGGACAACTTACTGACAAGAGTGATGTTTACGCATTCGGGGTCATCCTGGCAGAACTCCTTACAGGACGGAAGCCTATCTCATCTATTGAAGACGAAGGAAGCCTGGTAGTTTGTTTCCAAACAGCGCTAGAAGAAAATCGTCTGTCTGAAATTCTAGACGAGAATGTCGCAAGTGAAGCACAGGAAGAGGAAATCAAAGTCGTTGCACATCTATGCGAGAGATGCGTAAAGCTAAACTCTAGGCGAAGACCAAGTATGAAGGACGTCGCAGCTGAGCTAGAGCAACTAAGAAGGACAAACGAGGATGTGACAAATCAAGAAAGTATCGATAATCAGTTTCTTTCTTCAGTAATGGAGAGGTGTGACAGTACGTTTATCAGCAGCGACTATGAAGCTGAGGACGATCCAATATTGTCCTATGTTGGGAACTAGTACGCCTATTTCATCATCATACAAAGAGACACCTCACTTTATTTCATCTGCCTCTTGTACTTTTTTCTTTTTTCTGAAGATTTGTAGTATTTGTACACTGACTATGTATTTGTTGTTCGAAGATTTGTAATCTGCAGGCTTATTGATATCGAATTCGTTGTACTGTAAACAAAATAAATTGAGCTTATACAAATTTCCAATCTCAAGAAAACAGCTCACCATCTGAGACAAGATAAGATATTGTATAGAATGAAGTAAGTTACCATGTGAACTGGTTATGAGATATGTTGGTGTTTGGCAAGAATGGGCACTAACAGCCAAGTGAAAAGTGTCCAACAAAATAAGATAAACTACACTAACTAGCAAGCAGTACAGTAAGTACATTGTCTTTAAGGCATTTTGTATTTTAAGAAGCAGCAGAAATTTAGTACTCCTATATATAATGAAATAGCATGCAGCAATGAAGATCAGGAACCACCCTGTTGTTCTTTACATACCCGGCCCGCGGGGAATATTCTCGTATAAGCAAGGCTGACTGAAGGCTTATAAGCAATATACTAGAGTACAGATACTGTTAGTAAACATCAATGTCAAAGTTTCTTATGAGGGTAAAACAGTTTGGGCTATATATAGTGATGATGACTTGATGAGAGTATATATAAACTTCATTCAACTATGAAATCATTTTCCTTCACATTCATTTCTGTATTGGCAATAGGAACATGACACTGAGTGTATATACGCTACGTATTAACGTACGGTACGTACCTGATCAAATGCATTAAGTGGTAAGCTGATTCGGCAGGAGTTTAGGAACTATGGCATTATGGCTACAGCAGCTGCATCATGCATGGCATTTCATAATCACACGCGGACATTCATGTACGGGGCATTATACGAAACATAAACGATATACGCTGTTAGCTCTTCTTGATCAGGACATTGTTTTATACATGTAAAGAATTGGTGAATTTTATGAACAAAGCTAAAACCAGTCCAGTGAAAAAGTTTTATCTTTTACCATCCATTAATGTGGGAAAACAACTTCTAACTACAAACTGTACAACTATCAGTCAATCAATCAATCAATCAATCAATGTCTTGCCAACTAACTAACTCAACTCACCTACATATCTCTCACACAGACACTCAATAGTCCAACATCACACCACAAAAAATGTCTGATACTAGTCCTTCAGTACTCTACCTGCCATGGCAAACCAAGCTCAAACTCAATCTCCTGACACTGGCCACGCGAATCAACAGCCCCCTTCTGCGCAGCTTCTTCGACAGGAAATCACCGGCGCCCGCCACCAAGCGCATCAACGGCACCACCGTCTCCACTTCCGACGTCACTATCGACGAATCACGCAAACTTTGGTTCCGTCTTTACGTCCCGAGCACCCGTTCCGACTCACCCCTGCCGTTAATTGTCTACTACCACGGAGGCGGATTTACGAGTTACAGTCCGGATTCGACAGCTTTCGACAGGTTCTGCTCCTATTTATCGGCAGGAACGCCTGCTGTAGTGGCCTCGGTGAACTACCGTCTCACGCCTGAGTATCGTTATCCGGTGCAGTACGAAGACAGCTTCGACGCCTTAAAATTCATCGACTCGCAAAACTACACGATTTTACCTTCGAATACGGATCTTAACAGATGCTTCGTCGCGGGAGACAGTGCTGGAGGCAACATTGCGCATCACATTACCGTCAGGGCTAGTAAGAACAGTCAAGAATTCCAGAAACTGCGAATAATCGGGATGATAGCACTGCAGCCGTTCTTCGGTGGAGAAGAGCGGACAGACTCGGAAATGAGGCTTGTGAACGGGCCAATGATCAACACGGAACGCACTGACTGGGCGTGGAGGGCTTTCCTGCCGGAAGGCGCGGATAGGAATCATCCTGCTGCACACGTTTTCGGGGACCAAGAGGTGAAGAGTGTGAGTGAGTTTCCTAAGGTTATGGTGGTGATTGGAGGATTCGATCCATTGCAGGATTGGGATAGAAGGTATGTTGAGTGGCTGAGGAAGTGTGGGAAAGATGTTCAAGTGATTGAGTATGGTAATGCTTTCCATGCTTTTTATGCTTTCCCTGAAGTTGCTGAGTTTGATTTGTTGATTAAAGATGTGGCTAAGTTCATCGGAGAAGAAGATAGTTAGGAGTTAGGACTATCCGGGGCATGATACGTACTCCATTTGTTCAGCTAATAAGAACCTAGAGTGTGTACTTCAACAGAGAAATGTTACCTAAGCCTGATTCTGTTTTATATTAACACCTCCGAACTATACTATGAAAGAATTCGAACTTGCCTACAAGTTCGAATTTGTTGGGAGGTGTGGAACTAAATCATTTGTAATAAGTATTTATGGAAAACCATTCAGTTGGAGAAGATAGATAAGGTGATATTGATTCTTTTTTTGTACATAATGTGGGGGTGTAAATGAATGGAACAATCACATGAAGAGGAATGAGCCAATCAATAAAGATAAGGATACAGCCAACACATGATAGAGATAGAGATATTGAAGGTGAATCCCGTTTACTGCATGGTGATTCGAACCTCTGACCTATTGGTTGGAATGGAAGATATCGTCTTCCCACTTGTTCTAATGAGTATTTGAACATCAGAAAACTCACACCAGGGCCAAAATCTTGAAATAGTTAAAAGATCAAAGAACGAAAAGGCAAAGCCGCAGAGCCTTCCCTTGTGCAAGTCCGGCCTTCTCAAGAGATACTGGACCACACCCTGGTCCCTAGACTTGAACCCGGGGCACAAAACTTGCTTTGGTTCACTGATAGAAAACATTCACCTGTACTTGATGAATACTTGCAGAGGTGAATCTTCTTCTGCAAGTGATCAGTAACAAGTAACAACCCACCGGAACTTTCTACAGTCATGGCTGTGAGCAAGATGGCTCCCTAAGAAACCGTCAGTGCCTTGCCCTTCACTTAAGTGAAACTAGACTACAGTTTACTCAAAGCAAGACTGTAGAAACTCAATTCTAAAAGGCAGGAGAACACAAGAGGTAACCTGGCAGGCTGCCACACAGCAGCAGCACAACAAAACCTTTACAGACCAGATACCGTAATCTAAATATCACATATCATGGATTAAGGTAAAGAACCCTTGCACAGTCAAAGAACTCAAGAACATGGAGAAGAAGGACAAGACGACGTTACAGAAGTAATAAAGAAAGTAAAATAAAGACCATATCTGAAGTTTTCAAAGAAGAAGAAGTAATAGTAAAGAACGCGAAGAAGAAGTAATAAAGTAGGTAAAAATAAAGACCAAGTTTTCAAAGAAGTAAAGAACCCGGAGGAAGGGGGGGGGGGTGCGCGGGGGAGTCACAGAAGTAAACAAAGAATGCGAAGAAGAAGAAGACCATATATGATGTTTTCAAAAAAGAAGATAAACATTTCGAAGAAGAAGAAGACCATATATAAAGATTTCGAAGAACAGACAGTATATAAAGATTTCGAAGAAAAGGAAGAGATGAAATAAGTCCGTAAAATAAAGACCAAGTTTTCAAAGAAGTAAAGAACGCGAAGAAGAAGAAGAAGAAGGAAGAGGAGAAGTTACAGAAGTAACAAAGTAGAATAATGGCCATATTAATGAAGTTTTGAATACCAAACAGTAACATTAAAACATGCAGATAAGAGTCTTACAGAATCAGGTGAAACAGAATCTCAGCAAAGTTGCAAATTATGACTCCACATGCAGGGTAGCCTAGCCACCAGTGGAGTAACAAAAATAATATCCGAAATAACATTACACGAAAAACAAGAGAATAATATCCAGCAAAAGACTATCAGCAGCCGAAATCTGTCAAGCTCTGACCACCGAGAACCAAACACAGCCTCCCTTTTAACAGAAGAACATGGAGTTCCTCAGATTTCCCGCCAGCGCAGGGAGTGGTGGAACAGTGGCATTGGCTCTTGTGCTGCTGCTTGCAGCTCCAGCACCGCCACCACCAATAGAAGAGGCAGCATCCGATTCACCACCAGGGCCCAAATAGAATCGAGCACGGAATGCAGCAAGATGAGCATAGTATGCAGGGGGTGCTGTAATGTAAAAGAGTATGTGTCAGACAAAGCTCACGAACAAAAAGGGCAATCGAAATTAATAATACAGATTCAGAATACGTACCAACAGAAACAGAACGAGTGCAACGTGCAAACCTGGAAATCAATTTGAAACGTAAGTTGTCAGCTCAAACAAGTATCTCGGGGGTAATTTCATGGGTACGAATACATCTGTAGTCTAGAAAGGACTTGTTCGAGTTTAACATCAGATGGAACCAACATAGAAGAGAAAACTTACGTGTAGCATAGGTTATTAGTGAAGGACTGCAGATCATCGGGTGTGAATTTGCTGTCGTCCCACAGCACATGGTAATGAGCCGGACGACTAGTCCCCTGAGATCAGATCAACGAGACACATAATGTACCAATGCAACAACAACAACAAAATTTTAATATGAAGTACCGTATTGCTAGGGACATACCTTTATCCCGCCATGGCTGCAGAGATAGAAGTCAAACTCGGTGGGATGACAGATCTTTGAATCGACCACAGTACCTGCATACAATCGTAGACATGTAAATATAACTTCATCGAGAATCCTAAAGAAGAACGAAAACCAGATGAAATAAGTAAAGATCACCCTACCAGGAATAATGTTTCCACTTCTATCACTTGCATTTCTGTCCTGGTAGTTATCTGGAAACAGCCTTGTATGATGACGTTTCTGGACCACAATAAACGTGATCTCTGGCCGATAAGTTGCACTTAGACCTATACATACCTGGAGGAGAGAAAAAAAAAACAGAACAAACGGGAGTAAGATAAGAACGGCTTCAGCAACACTAAGAACAGAAAGATAATTTACCTTCCGTATAGCAGTGAGCTCGTGCTGCAAAACCGTAGCGAATTGGCCTTCGCTAACACCATCTCTGAACACAAAAAATATATATTAGCAAAACCGAAAGCAAGAAAAATGAGAATTTGTGCAGTCGAATCATAATCTCACCTATAGAAAATAATCTTTCCTGGTTCGTACCGGTTAACATTTCTGAATGATATAAGCAATTCCCTGAATACAGAAGAAACAGTTCAATGCCAACAAAGAATAAAACTAAATTGCAAAACTCGAATCTGTAAAATATGGAACTTAATTTCTATCTGATAGGAGCCATTAGCCATACCTGACCATGGTGCCCAAATCTTGGATTATCTCGACCCGTGCTGCTTGAGCAGCAATACGGGTAGCATATTTCGTCATATACAAATCTTGAGACGCTACGACCTGGTACAAATAATATAGCCGGATATAAATAAACTCTCTAGAGAAACAAACAATACAACATAAGGATCGTGAAAAATAAAAACATTAGGGGCACTTACGGCAGCGATGGATGGAGAGGAATCCTCGCCTGGGCTGGGATGGGTCACGTCTGCACCAAATATGATAGTAGGCTTTGTACTAACAACAGGGATATGCTTGGCTAATGCCAGGCTGAGCACATTGTTAATTCCACCGACTTTAACGTTTATCTTCAGCGCAACATTAGCCAGAAACTGCTTCCCCATTTTGCTGACATTCTTCCTAAGACAGCATTGGGAAACAATGCCAAGTTCGGTCTCACAGATCCTCTTAATATTCCCTGATAGAGATGAACGAATATAAAACCTCATATCTTTCTACAGTATGCATTGGATTGGCAATCATAAAAACAGAAGAACAATGTTTGTATAATTACCGTAGAGGTACCCGTTGCTGTCGGGTAATATAGCAATTAACAAGTCGAGGTTCTTCCCTCGAAGACTGTCCAAACTCTGTTTCGGGGCATCTGAGCGACCACTGAGGATTGGCATGGCAGACTGGAGATTAAACTCCTACAGCAAAACAACAAATCCATATATTGTAGTCAGATGAATACGCTCAGTCGAACAAGAAAAAATGTACAGTGACATTCCCATTAGCCCATACCATGCCAGAAATGTTGCACATATTAGCAAGTTCATAGAGGAATTGTTCAGCAAAATGTGCACTACGCGCAAAGTCAATGCAAGCCCACCTGTCCACCCGGGCGCCCTCATACATTTTCTGCACAATGGAAATCAGATTAGGAACAGAACAGAACTTAAAGAAACAGCACAGCAGGATTGGAATAACAACTGCAAAAGCGAAACCTAATATTGCTGGTTTCTTACCTTGTTCATCATGTTCCATGCTCCAACTTGAGGAATACAATCCTTATCCCTACCCTTGGGGCTATACGAGATCTGCAGGTTGTACGAGTTATAGGATTAACTAGCAAAGAACCAAGTAAATTACATACTACTATTTGGCATTTCATTACCCTAGGAGTCGGCAGAACCCGAGCTTCCACCCTTGTCATTGCATTTGTTACTGTGATGCCAAATTCTTCAGCGTATGCATCGTTCCCGTATGAATTACTGTGAACAATCTAAAGACGGAAAGCAAATATTATATTTCTTGAAATGAGAAAAAGCTGAAAACGCGAGCTAAGAGGATCACATAACATGAAAGATAAAACAAACCTCAAGGATGTTCTCCTCCCTCGTACGCGGATTTTGACATGTGACATTGAGAAGCGCAGTAGTTTGATTTTCATTCAATTTTTTAGGGTATCTCTGCCCCTTAATGATCTCACAAACCTAAAGAACACATTAAAAAAAAAAAACTTCACCTAAAAGAACACATCAAAATGACCTAAACTGAAAGGGAAGTAAACAAACCTCCATTGGAAGATAGTTTAGCCTCTGAGGACTCCCAACTTGTATACAAGGCAACTGTGGATTTTGAATAACAACATTACTGTATTTCTCTCGGAAGTATTGAATAACAGACTTCACTGTACCAGCATCATCAATCGGAAATCTGAGAAAAAACATGATGCAATGCAAATTTAGATGTGGAATACGATCAGGTGACAAATTCAGAAAAGTGCATTAGGCCCTTACGTCAAATTTCTTATGGGTTGTGATGTCAAACCAGCAACGCGATACTTCCTGCGTTCTCTTCCTCTATGTGTTACCTCAATTTTAACTCCTTTCAGTGCTTTTTTTACCTATGAGAATCCAAATCATGGTAAAGAATAAAAACACCGACGAATCTATTAACAAAAGCTCAAGTGGGAAAAGAAAACAATGAAGAGTCTTGCCTTATTATGGTCATTCTGAGACAACGGTCTATCTTGCCTTAGACCTGGCAGCAGCTCGTAAACAAACTCAACAACTGAAACTGGCTTAAAGAAAGCTGTCGCAGACTTGTCTGCTCATCGAAACAAAATAAATCAAAATACAAATAGTTGCCATTAACTTGAAAATGCGAAGACTGGTGAATATTCGACAAGTCTCAGAGTGTACTTAAGATCCTCGATCCTGATCATTTCAGTGATAAGAGAAACACTCCAAACCAATGAATGCCAAAACGAAAAAATCTGTTAAGATCAAAACCAAAAAAGAGTCGCTCACCAATATTCAATGACAATCCCATCTGCGTGGGGCGTACGCTCTGGTAATACCCACACCAACCTTCCAGACCATTGCCCAAATCTGCCGGTTGACGATTGGCACAAAAGACTGGGTCGTAGAAAGAGCGACCAAATGGAACATACCTTGAAAGAGTAAAAATAAAGTCAGAACGAAGGATACTGGACATTGAAAATGACAATAAGAAAAATTGGACACCAGGATATACCTAGAAGTTGGAACTTGTTGCAGAACTATATCTAGAACTTGCAACGCTTCTTGTGGTGCATCAGGTCGTTGTCGTTCGCAAAACAATTTCAGCTGATGCATATCATATCTTGCTGCAAACTTGATCTGTACCTTAAATGTTCTGTCTTGCCTGAACAGTAATAAGGTTATGACATACAGGTTAATTATTACTGAACCGAGTATAAAATAGAAAACGAACAAACATCTATCCCTGAAAAGCATATGAGAATAACCTGGTGCCACCGGGTACAGCTGGAAGATTTATCTCGAATTCCTTTGTCTCGAAAGGTAATGGTCCAGCAGTGTAAAGACTCTTTCTCCCGTCATAGGCAGGGAGCCTCATTCCAAGATGAGATTCCTTATATAGCCTCACCAAGTGATTAATAACAGCACGATAAAGCCCTCGAGATCGGACCTCAGGTGTGATTGTGATCTGTGCTCAAAAGAATAAAGATGTCAAAAGGAGATTCGCAAACAATAATATGCCGGAAAGCAGTTATGATAAGAAGAAAAACATCAGATACAAGACTTGAGAAAATTAACAAAAACTTACATCATAATGATGCACGTCTTTATCTTTTAGCTCAACCAAGAAGTGATTTGCCTTGACGAAACACTTTCTGCCAAGTTTGTGCTCGACATCTGGCCTTCGTGGAAATCTCACCGACTTGCTCGAAGCAGGTTGCATCACCTGACTTGGAACCACTTCTGTGGACAGAGAGAGCTTCTGAGTTTGCTCAATAACATCAGGCATTGATTTTGCAGAAGAGCTAGACCCTGCATCGACCATTCCAGCCCCACCGGAAGGACTTGGCTGAGACCCCACCGGGGCTTGGTTCAGGTTCAATGCTTGACCTGATATCCCACGACCACCACCGTATCCACCATCAGGCCTCTGAGGGGTTGGTGGCCCTCCTTGTTGATATTGCAGACCACCACGACCCTGCGGATACCCAGGAGCTCCACCATACTGGGGAGTAGGCATCCTGCCACCTGGACCACCTCGGCCGTAGCCTCCACGTTGGGGTGCCATACCTCTTCCTGCTCCTTGCTGCTGTGGCTGCAAACCTCCAGGTTGGGGCGCCCAGCCTCTTCCACCTTGCTGCTGCGGTCTAACAGGTTGTTGAGGCTGCTGCAGCTGTTGTGCTGGCGGATACTGCACACCACCACTTCCAACAGCAGTCTGACCAGCATAACCTCCACGTTGAGGTGCACCTCTTCCTGCTCCTTCATATCGGCCTTGCTGCTGTGGCTGAGGCTGCTGCGGCTGTTGTGTTACGCCACCAACTTCTCCAGACTCACTCTGACTAGTGCCAGGTAGATCAGTTCGCCTCTTTCTCGCCATGTTCAAACCTATACAATATCAAGAGATGCAATCAGTAATGTGCAAACAACATTGCCAGTATATATATATAACAATAAAAAGCCACATTAGCCCTCGATTATTCTAGGAAATTTTGAAAAACACTTGTCTAAACAATAACCATCATTCATCCAAGCAAGTTAGCAACCAACATTGTTGAAAAACACAAGACAACACCATGGACAAACCGAATAGAATCCATGGAGCAAACACACGGATTCAAAACAGCATCGGAACTCACAAAACATAGGCTAATAACCTACAGACCCTTTCACAAAACTAAATACATACAGACGTTGTTCATCGTTGATTCTTTGAGCAGTCTATAACCATTAACAAAGCAAATACAACACACACAGAGAAAACAGAACAAAAACAGAACGAAATCAAAATCTTCTTGAACTAATACAAAACAACAGAGAATTCCATTTCACCTTGAAGATCTACCACAAAATTTGAGACGTAAAAACTAAAAATCCACATCGACATTCGATCATTCAAGAAAATTTTGAAAAACACTCTTCATCCACGCAAGTTAGCAACCAACATTGACGAAAAAACACAAGACAACACCATAGACAAACCGAATAAAATCCATGGAGCAAACACACAGACTCCAAACAGCATCAGATCTAACAAAAGATATAGGCGAATAACACCAAATTCAGATATAAATAATAATCACCAAATTGCCTAATCTCAAAACAATAATCATCGTTTTGCATATCTCAGCCAATATTGACAAAAAAACACAAGCCAACACCATAGACGAGCTGAACGAGATCCGAAGAGCAAACACTCGGACTCGAAACAGCCCGGCAACTCACAAACAAAAACATAGACTAACAACATACATACACCAACCAATAACCACAAAATTCAGAGATCAGCCTCAAAAGACACCATGAACCTCAATCGGTCCGTAGAAGGGCGGAAACCACTTCTCCGGACTATGTTCATTGTTGATTCTTTGAGATTAACAACATCTCTCGCCATAGACAAAGCAAATACACAACAAACAGAACAAAAACAGAACGAAAACAGAACGAAAGCAAAATGTTCTTGAACTAATACAGAACAACAACAGAGGATAATCTCATTTCACCTTGAGGAAAACTGCTTATGGATTTTGAAACTGCTTAGAAAACTGTGTGATTTGTTCTCTTTTGCAGGAGTAGATGATGGGTTAGTAGGGGGGAGGGAGTGAAGCAATTTATAGAGGGGGGAAGA
>JAQRGC012305215.1:0-15585 GCA_028659135.1 Plantago lanceolata | reverse complement strand
GCGTGTCAGAGACCGTGTACAGTAATTCGGCCTCTTTTTGTCATTGAAAATCTCGCTGGCTTCTTTTTGTAATAAGAAGTAATATTGATTTATATATGTATTTTTCCCTTAAAATTTTCAATTATTACCTATGTTATTTAAAATGAATATATCCATACATTTATTAAATCTTGTAATTTTATTTATCCATTTATATTTAGACATCATTTAATGTTTCTTCATCAAATTATGTTTCTAATTTTTTTAGTTGAAATTTCGGCTTTAAATTTACGTGTGTATTCTAATTGTGTTTAACAATATACGCGATAATAAAGAAAAATCTTCAGATTATTTGATGTTTAAATTATTTTAATACTACCTTATAAAAGACATATATCTAAAGTTTACATTTTATTTCTCAAAATCTTCATGAGTGAACTAAGAAAACTTAGTTCGCGAAATACGAAAACTTAAAGCGAGAATTAGTGAAGCTCTCAAGCTCGGAACGTGAATTTACGCTCGGAGCGTGAAAAATCTTCCGAACATAAAGGATTATGTGACTAAGGTCCAGACCATTGGGTATACCCTTCCACCTGTTCAATTTATTATAAATACCAATTTCATGAATAATTTCTATATAGCTCCAAGTCACTTTTTTTTTTTGAAAGCTAAAGCAACTGATATATTAAACTATTGAAATAGGAATAAGTCTAGTACATGCCGATTCGTCCAAATTCTAAAGTACATTAATCCATAATGGGGGAGGTGAATCCCAAATAAAAAGCGAACTAGATAAAGAAACGGAATGGTGCCCAAAAGTCCGTTTTCTGGCTTGATTAGCAATGTGGTCCGCAGCTCCATTTGATTCTCTATACACAAAAGCTGTTTCTACTGCCTCCCATTCCTTCATCATCTTCAGTGCATCATCCAATATAGATTGCATATGCAAATCTGTTGCTTGTTTCCTGTTTATGCAAGAAATTAGAAGTTGAGAATCAGACTGTATAATAATTTTCTTAGCATTTAAAGGTAAACAAGTTTGTATCCAAGTTTAAGTGCTTGAAATTCAACCACATTGTGATCACATTTGCCCAGAAATTGGGCACCTGCTCTCACAAAATTCTCCTGGTTGTCCCTAATAATACATCCTGCACCTGCAAAGCCATCTTCTTTTTGAAGATGAGCCATCAATGTTAATGCAAAGATAATGTTGAGGGGGAGGGGTCCATTTACACTGTACAAGGATTTTGCAAATCTGTTTTCTGATATGCATGCTTCTATTATCATTCAGAGTATTGATAAGAAACATGGATATCTTGTAATGATCAAGAGCCTCATCATTAAACAGTATTTTGTTTCTAGCATTCCAAATAACCCAACATGTGATCAGACTGCAGATTCCTTTTTCCCCATTTATGTTGGGTTGGAAAGTTAGAGCCTAGATATCATCATATAGTAAAGTTCCATTCTCCTTCATTGTCCAGTTTCTGATAAAATCAAAAGCTGGACAGTGGAAAAGGAGATGTTCAGCAGTTTCCTCTTGAGTGTTACACAAGCTGCAAATGTTAGAAGGTAGTATTTTAAATTTGTAAAGTCTACTTGCAGTTGGTAACCTTTGTTGTACTGCTATCCAGATAAAATTTTTTATCTTTGGCATGATTTTGAGGTTCCATATGCTTTTCCATGGCCCTTCTGGTCCAATGGGTTCACCATCCTGTATGAGATGGTTGTAAGCAGATTTTATGGAAAAAATGCCATTCTCAGACTTACTCCAGCATTGGATATCAGTTGCTGGGGAATCTGGTATAGGGCATCCTCTTATTTCCTCCACTACCTCAGTGGGTAGTAAACTTTGTAAGGAAGAAATATTCCATTGAATGCTTTGGATCATTTCACTGACTTTGAGGTTAGGGTTCTCAATGTTAGTTACATAATCCTGAAGTTTTTTCCCTTTCATCCAGTTATCTTTCCAGGAGAGGGTCTGATTGCCAGAGAGAATGTGATTTCTCAGGTTGGCAATAAACTCTTCTTTATATTTCACCATATTTTTCCAGAACCAGCTACTTTGTGTCTTGGATTCAGCAAGGAGTACATTGGTATCACAAAAATATTTGCTCTTATAAACCTTACTCCAAAGAAGTTGTGGTTGTACAAAAAAGTCTCCATAAGTGTTTTAGGGAGAAGACTTTATTAAGAACAAATAAATTTCTGATACCAAGTCCACCTAAGTGTTTTGGTTTACAAACTTTTTTCCATTTTATTTTTCCCCTAGCTTTGCCATCAGCCTTTGTGTTCCAGAGAAAATTCCTATTCAGTTCATCCACTTTATCAATGCATGAAGCAGGGATTAGAGTGATGGACATACAATAGGCAGGAATGGCATTAGTTACTGCTTGAATGAGGGTGACCTTTCCAGCAAAGGAGAGATGTTTTGCATACCAGCAGTTAACTTTTGCCATTACTTTGTTAACTATCTGATCAAACAAATCCCTTTTCTTGTGGCCAAAAAGAAAAGGCAGGCCAAGGTATTTGTCTAATCTTTTGTTTGGGATTACTCCCAATTTTTCAGTAATTTTTTGTTTCAGATTAGTAGGTGTGTTTGGTGAAAAGAGGATCCTACTCTTCACCAAATATATCTTCTGTCCTGAAGCAAGAGCATACAGGTCCAGTGCCCTGGCTATTGCTTTAACTGATGTTTTGTTAGCTTTAGCAAAAATCATACAGTCATCAGCAAAACATAACACTGGTATTTTAGGGCCATTTCTAGCCACCTGGAGTGGTGTTAGAGATTTTTGATCAACATACTTGAAAAGAAGGTGAATAAAAAATTCTTGACAAAGTATGAATATGTAAGGAGATATTGGATCTCCTTGTCTAATTCCTCTAGTGGGTAACCACTTTTCAGATAAGTTGTTATTTACCTTGACTCTAAAAGAGCAGGATGTAATGCACTTCATTATTAAATTTATGATGT
The DNA here is from genome assembly GCA_028659135.1 of Plantago lanceolata. Lineage (NCBI taxonomy): Eukaryota > Viridiplantae > Streptophyta > Magnoliopsida > Lamiales > Plantaginaceae > Plantago > Plantago lanceolata. The sequence continues at coordinate 12,632 of JAQRGC012305215.1, read as the reverse complement.
GGGGATGAAAGTTAAATTTTTGGAGTGCAAAAAGGATGAAGTTCCACTCCAGTCTATCATAAGCTTTTTCCACATCTAGTTTCAGGGCTAAGAAGTGTTGTTTGGATCTTTTTTGTTTCTTGCTCATTGTGTGAATCAACTCATGTGCAATCATAACATTATCTCCAATGAGTCTTCCAGGCACAAAGGCATTTTGAAAAGGTGAGATAAGCTTTTGCAATAGAGGCCTGAGTCTTTGAACTAATATTTTAGAAATGATTTTGTAGCACACATTGCATAAGCTTATGGGTCTATAATCAGAGGGGAGTTTGGCATTTGATTTTTTAGGGAGAAGAAAAAGTATGGTTTCATTTAGCTCAGGGTCTACTTCTCCAAGGGTGAAAAACTTTTGAACCATTTCAATCAAACTAGGTTTAATGGTATCCCAGTTGGTTTTGAAGAATTTACTATTCAGACCATCAGGTCCAGGGGCCTTGTCAATTCCTATTGAGTTAAGTGCATCAAGAATTTCACTTTCCTCCACAGGTCTTGTTAGGCTAGCATTTTCCTCATTATCTAGTCTAGGAGTATTGAGATCTTTGAAAATCTCATGATCAGTTGGTGGAGCTTGGGCTTGATTTTTGAAGAAATCATAGAAGACTTTCTTTATTCCTTCATTATCATGCACCCAAGTGTCATCAACCAATTTTACTCCATGTATATGGTTTCTTCTTTTATTATCTGAAGCATAAGCATGGAAATACTTACTGTTAGTGTCTCCATGTTTAAGCCAGTTTCCTTTTGCTCTTTGAGCCCAGAAAGTTGCTTTCTGTTTTAAAAGAGTGTTAATATTGTTTCTGAGCTCAGTTTCAACAGGACCTAAAACTGCAGGGTTGGTATGCAGTTTTAAGGTAACATTGTGCAGTTCTTTTTTTGAATCTTTTCAAGTCATCATTTACTTGGTGGAGTTGAGTTAAAGGCCAAGAAAGTGCTTGTGTGCCAAGGTTTTTTAGGCCAGAGGCCAGAGTAAATGAATTCTTTTTCACTTCTTGATCCCAGAAGGATTGAAACAAAGGCTTAAAAAGACCATTTTCCTCCCAGAAATTTTCATATCTAAATGTTTTAACCAATTTTTCCCCACCAGGGTTAGTATCAACTAATAGAGCAGTATGATCAGAGATACTATTAGTTAAATTTCTAACTTTACAATGAGGAAATAAATTTAACCAACTATGATTTCCACAAGCACGATCAAGTCTACTACAAATGAAATTATGTGCAAATTGTCTATTACACCAAGTGAAAGAGGGGCCACTAAAACCTAGGTCAACTAACTGGCATTTGTTTAAACAATTTTGGAAAGCAAAAAACTTGTTCCAATTAGTGACTCTTCCCCCTACTTTTTCATCAGGTGTTAAGATAGCATTAAAATCACCAGCAAGTAGCCAAGGACCAGTAATTGAATGACTTAAAGAGATAAGATCGTTCCATACCTAATTCTGACGGGCTTGTTGTGCATAATTATACACATTGGTCATGTTAGCAAACACTTCATCTGGTTTCTGGACACTTTTGCGCTTGAAGTTTGCAAGTCTTTCAGTTGATTGTCCAATCTCCATTTCTAGCATGTCCTTGTTCCATAGGAAACAAAACCCACCCATGTTGGGGTTGTCAGCTGAAGGGCTTACAAAATGTTTGCCCAGATACCCCATTTTCATGATTGAGTTAGTTGCAATTTTGGTTTTCTGAGTAGATGATCTCGTGTCCATCAGCAGTATCATTGCCGGTTTATACTTTTTGACATAATTCCTCAGAACATTGATAACATCAGCTCGAAGGCTGCCTCTCACATTCCAGTAAAGAAACTTCATTGATGATGGATCAATAACCTTACGCCATTCTCCATTCTCAGGGCATTTCATCAACCCGTCTTTTGATGTTTTTGAGGCGAATTGGATTGATCTGGGGAACCACTCCGCTTATGTTGGGCCTCATTATTATATTGTGCATCAATGCTGTCCCCGTTGCTTGTATCACCGTCAATGCTCTGTACTGGAATATGATCAGCGGCACTATTGCTCCCACCTGTACCAAGATCGGTTCCTCTAGCTGTGGTCTGATCGTGAATTCGTTTGGATCCACTATCACTAGCTTCCCATTCAAATTCTTCTCCTGCTTCAAAGCATCCTTCATCGCCTCCGTCGTCATCATAAATCTCAAACTCGGATTCGGCATCCCATCCGTTATCGTCTTCCCACTCTGTCCCGATAGGTGGGATTGATATGGTGCTCTCTCCGGGAACAAAGGAAGGGGTTCCAAATTGCTCACATTCTGTGGGGATACTCGATTCAAGAGCTGAGCAAAGGTTAGGGTTTGGGATTGGGGAAGGTTTGTTTGGCTCTGGGGTAAAGGATTGTTCTGAAATCTTGTTTGTTGAGTCACTGATGACGTCTGATGAAACGGGTTGTGATTTGGACTTGAGTTGAGTAGTATCTGGGCAAACTGATTGAGAGATAAGGTCTGGGCTTGTGAGTGGGCATGTAGTGGTGTTGGGCTTGGTGTGGGGTATTGGGCCATTGCTTGTGAGAAGGGGTGGGCTGGTCGAGTCATGTTGCTCAAGTGTTGTGTCTGATTTCGTGTCATCGTTTGACCAAAGATCTTGACCCCAGAAGGTTGGGGCGTCTCTACGCTCTGGAACGCGCTCTGGGACTGATTCGTCATCAAATCCGTCGTCAAGACCGATTTTCCTTTGTTCAAGTTCGTCTTCTTCAGTGAATGACCAATCTCTGCTTCTTTTGAGCTTTGCGGGCTCACCTGAGACTCTTCCAATCTTTTCCTTGCACTCCTCTTTCCTGTGATCGGAACTGGGCTCTCCTCTCTTGCTTTCCTCTCTGATCTCGACAAAACCTCTTGTACTGTCTGGATCCGTGAGCTCCTTCTCTTGTATAATATATCTGACTGTGTCTGTGACGTTTCCTGGCTTGTGCAGCTTGTAGCTTTCACCTTAGATTTTTTTGTCCTTGGTTGCTGCATTGATTGCTCCACCGGAGTTCCTTGCAGTATGGGGAATATGGTTTCCAGTCGAGAGCTTTGCTCTGTTTGCATGGGTTCTAGTCGTTTTTTCCTTCCTTGTGTTTTTTGTTTCAGTGTTTTGAGAGGAGGATCCATCTCCATGCTTGTGGTGAGATCGTGAGCTATTGGTAAGTGTTTGGGGAATGGGGGGAGTGGTGGTGATTGGTGTCTGGCTGGTGGTGAGGCTAGTTGTTTGATGCTCTTGCGGTTGTATTTTCTCCGATTGGGAGCCATTAGTTTCTCTGGTTTTTTTCTGTTGAGTAGTGTTAGAGACTGTTTGTTGGTTGGAAGTAAAAGTTAAAGGAGAAGGGGAAGTTGAAAGGTTTTTTTTATCTTAAATGCTGAGGAAGTTGGTTTCGGGAGACTAGTTGAATGATCAAGGTTGGAAGAGGTTGTTGTATTTCTTGGAGATGGAGCTGCACGCTGAGATTTAATCTCAGATGTCTTGGAAGTTGAAGGGACCTCGGTTTTTGATTGGGTAGTAGCCTTCACGGCTATGTAGGTAGGGTTTGAGGTGGCCTTAGGATTTTTAAAATCTGCCGCCAAACGAATTTTATCAGAGCCAATTATTGGGCGACATAAATTCGAATCAGACAAGATTTTGAGGTTCTTGTCCTTTTGTCCAGGTGGCTGTCGTTAAGAAGATTTCTAGGATGAAATCTCCATTTTCTCTTTCCCTTTCTCTGTTGTGGAGTGAAAATCCCGTTTGGGATTTTTCTCTACTGTTCTCTGTGATCTCAGACGTGTGTCAGAGTCAGAGACTCTGTACACTTTCTCCTGCTCCAGTTTATTATTTCTAGGATTTTTCCCTTTTTTCTTGCTTTGCACCACGTGCCATTTATCCAGGTCTGTAGTTTTCCGTTTAATCGGTGCCGGGGCTGTCGCCTGACATTGCTCTGTCTGGTTCTGTTCTTTATTTTCCTGAGCAGATGAATCAACTCGTTTTTCTTTGAGCTCCTGACATTGTGCGATTAGATGACCAATTTTGCCACATTTGAAACAGAATTCAGAATTCAATTCATATGTGATATGTTGTGTTCTTGCTCCAATTTGTAAATTTTTGATTAAAGGTTGAGATGTATCAATCTCCACACATATTCTAGCATATTTTCCCCTTTTAGCTTGGGAAGTATGCCAATCAATTTTTATAAGTCGACATATTCCTCTTCCGATTTTTGCCAAAGCTGTTTGTTCGTAATATTCCACCGGAAGTTCTGGGAGCTGGATCCAAATAGCGATGTTTTGGAAGGTGCCTGAGGAAGCTGTGTAATCCGGTTTCCATTGTTGAATTGCAAGAAAATAGTTGAACAAGAACCATGGCCCTTCTGAGATTGTTGTAAGATAATAATCATTGTGTGTGCAGAGCTTGATGATATAGCATCCTTTGCCCAGGTCCATGGATGAGACTTGGTTTTGTATCTTCCACAATCCTTGTAGATGTTTTTCAATATTCGGGATCGATTTATTGTACCCAATTGTCTGTACAATAAGTGTTTGCTTCCATGGTTTGTAAAGATTTTGCAGCCCATCAGGGGAGAAAATTATGGCTCCATCCTGTCGTTTGACCTTGTCCTCCCCTTCATTGTTCTCCAGTTCCATGATATCAATGTGATCGATTGGGTTGGACTGGATGAAATCTCCAGGAGTCATGCTTGAACTTGCTTTTGTGCTTTGCAGAGCCTCTTTGAAAGACAGGGGTGTGGTAGGAGTTTTTGATAATGTAGCCAAATCCTGTGATTCTTTGGTTGCTTGTTGTGGCCTTGGTTGAATTTTTCCATAAACACTCCTGATATTGGAACATTCAGGAGGTTTTTGATTTTTGATGTTGATATTTTCCATGTATTTGTTGTTTTTTGCCTTGTTCTGTACATGAGGCTTATTGTGAGCAAAAGCTGAAACTGGTAGCATATCTTCACGACTTGCTGCACTTTTCTGTTGAAAAACTGTTAAGGGAGAGGTGATTGGTGGTGTGGAGAAGATGAAACTGGATGAAACTGATCTATCTTCGCTTGGGGAGACTGAGTTTGCTGCTATTTTGTTCTGATCAAGATTGGGGAGTTGGGGGTGGAAGGGTGGTTTTCGTTTTTGTTATTCTTGGTGTGTACATCTAGTACACTTTATATTATTATCATTATATATATATTTGGCCGATTTAAAAAAAAAATCATAGACACCAAGAAAAATTACAAATTTATCCCACACCAATTCATTTTGTTGTAAAACAATGTAAACACTTTGCAAGGGGTAAAACACATTGAGATCACATTTTATGTACAAGCCCTAACGTCTAAAAAAGACACTATCATATTTCATGTATTTTATCACTTTTTATTTAGTTATCTTATTTTTTCTGCAAAATGATTTAATTAGTTCAATTTATCGTAAAAAATAACAATCAATAATTATTATGCGGAGGTAGCTTGCTAATGTAAACAAGCATAGGATTCTCTTTAAACTGATCCAATAACAAATTCTTCTCCAGTGGCGTAGAAATAGATTCACTAGAACACGATGATAGGGAAAATCAAAGATAGTACCACCAACTCCACCGCTCAACCGCCGATAGCTAGCTCTTCCACTGCACCGCTTCTCAGGGCCTCTTCACGACCTCCAGATCCACCAGAAATAGGGGAGGTAAGGAGTTTGCACCCCCTGCCTCGTCACCAAAGACTTCTTACCGTGATAAACTTCAGGGTGCCTCTAAACACCTATACTTCGATTCATGGTTGAATTACTTGGAGAAGCGTCCGATGTTTGATCTTCACAACAACCATCAACCACTGGATGACTCTATCCCCTTTGTTGATTTCTCCACAGAGGAATGGTCTAGCTTTAGTGCTAACTGGAATAAGGCTCTTATAATTCGCACTATGGGAATCACTAGGAGTATATTGGATATCCAGAAACACTTGAAAGGGCTCTGGCGCCTTAAAAATGATATCGAAGTTATTGATCTTCTCCGAGGAGTTTATGTTCTAAAATTGGCTTCTATGGATGATGTTTTGAGTGTTATGGCAGGTGGTCCATGGTTCCTTTTTGACCATTTCCTGGCTGTTCATAAGTGGTATCCTAAATTTAAGCCATCTCATTCCCTACTCCACAGAATGGTTGTTTGGATCCGGCTCCCAGATCTTCCTCTGGAATTATATCACCTGAAAGCTCTCCATACCATCGGTACGGCGTTAGGCATTCCGATCAAGGTTGATGGCCACACGGCCTCTGCTACTCAAGGAAAGTATGCTCGTCTGTGTGTCGAAATTGACACCTCACACCCATTGCCGCCAAAAATTCAAATTGCCGACTTTATTCAGCCAATTACATATGAACTTAAAGTGGAGTTTTGTTTACAGTGTGGCTTGGTGGGACACCTTAAAAATCAATGCCCCATGCAAGCTTCGTCAGTCTCCCCCTCAACTAATGTAATGGATTGTGAGTCACCTACCTCATCGTCGGGGCTGCATAATTCAAGCCATGTTCCGAATTCTTCCGGCACAGAATGGACATGTGTGGTGCCAAGAGGAGGGGGTAGACGTCGTGGACAACAGAATAGAGATTTCAGTCAAGGTAATCGTCGGCCCCCGCCCAGAAATCAGCCACCTCCGGGTCCACAAAAAACTGTCTACCAGCCAAGAACTGCACCGCAAACTTTGAGGGGCTCTGGGGTAATTCCTCCTAGTTCAGGGACCTCAACACAAAATACAAACCGCTTCAAACCTTTGGATGACGTGTCTGAAGCGGTGGTGGACGACCAACCGACCCCACCTTTAGTTTCCGTTCCCTCTACGTGTCCTATGCAAACAACACCTGTCCCTCCACCTCTGGATTTAGAACCACAACAAAACACAAATCCAGCCCACCAAACACACCCTCCTCATCCTCTTAATGGGCCCAAAAATTCCGGTCCAAGTGTACTTACCAGTGACGGCCCAATTTTGATTACTAAACCTCCTACTGCTCAAACTGAGACTAATCTCTCCCAGGAAAACCCCATTAAGCTGCATTTAGTAGATGTTGAAGCTAATAATCATCAGTGCCAAATTATACACCGAATTGTCCTTAATCATCCGGATCGACCAAAATACGGTGCCACAAAGGCTGGGAAACCTAGTTCCTCCCATCACAATAGTTCGTCTAATACACCCCTTCAGCTCGATCGTCCTAAGAAAAAATATCTCAAACATAAAACACCGGTTAATAATAGTAAGCAGACTGTGTCCTCTCCTCCTAATACCCCTGCCATTATCCCTAATGATTCTGCTAATAACACTAATAATATAGAAACTCAGGATGATTTAGTATCTAATACAGAGGTGCCACCCTCCACTGAATGTATGCCACGTGTGGACTCTGCTAATGAGGTGGGTTTCACTCCTTCTAGCACTAACCATGCACTAATATCAACCCTTGCTTCAAACCATAGCTCAAACCCTCTTTCTTCACCATCAGCTGCAACTACACCTGAAAAAACTTCTAATGGTCATCAACCCCCTCTTCCACCTTCTCCTCCCACAACACAACCCCCGGCTCCGATCACCAATCCCCCTTCACCCGCTGCATCACTGCAGGGGATTTCCCCTGTTTCACCCTCAACCACCCCACCCAGCCCTCCGTTGATCCACCAGGCCCCGATTCCACCATTGGGGTGGGTAAATTCACTCCCCAACCCTCCTCTGTCCCCGTCATCACCCCTCCCGCCGCCGACTGTACCACCCAGCCAAACCCTAGCAGCCTTTGGACCAACTCCCCCTCAAAATACAGTTATGCTAGTCGGGACAATTCCAGTTCCGATCCCCTTGGGTCAACCTTCAACCTCGGTGGTGGCGGCGACGGAACACTTCCTCCAAGCGGTGGATCGTCATGTGGCCCGCATGAGTCTTCGCTATCCGGCAATGCCGCGACGTCCCCCACCCTCGATCTACACCCATCCGGTGCAGGAGGCAATAATTCATCGTCGAAGGGGGATGGATCATCATCCATCACCTCCTCCTCCGCCGGGCAGTCCTCCGGTCAGGCCACCCGCCAACTACAATTTGGGCAGGATAAATTTGGAATCAGCTCCAATGCCGCTCTATCAATGGCGTCCAGTAATTCGCGACGGGACCAGCTCGTCTTATCAGCCGCTCCAGACGCCCCAGATCATGCCGACTCAGAGAGCATTTTACATCAACCAGGGCGCGGTGGCAAATGGGGGAAATCACATCACCCCAAGGGCAAGACAGGAAATCAGGGAAAACAATCAATTGACCCTAATCGACAGAAACATCTTTCGGATTTACCTCTTTTACAATCAACCAACGATCTTCCACTGGATTCATCGTCCGGTCAATGTGATCTCGTTCCGGTACTTCAGTTCATTGATCCACCTAGCGACTGGGCCAGAGCTCCGTCACCTGGTCACTATCCAACCATGGGAAAGAGATCCAAATCAACAGGTGCTTGCAACTCCGATTGCAAACGCCAACGGAGGGAGACTCCCATTAGCGGAGATTCGCCGTTTTCCCCCAATTCCCCCATCTGCGATGCGGATTCTCATATGGAACATTAGAGGTGGGGGGTGCCCGGAGGCCCAACAACAGCTCCGCGACTTTATTCGTCAGTATCGTCCGGCGGTTACGGTAGTTTTTGATACTCGCTTGGCGTATGAGGATGCAACTAGGGCTCTGGTGGGTTTAGGTCACCTCTGTACTATGATTTTAACGCCACTAGCAGCAACTCCTTTTGCATGCGGATATTGGGTGATCTGGGATGAGATGCAAATCACACTCAACCTTCAAGGAGCCACTGACCGTCTCCTAAATCTGCGCATTATCGAACCAAGGCAGCCTCTTCCCATTTCACTAATAGTTCCCTACAATGAAGCTTCCTCATCCCGCCAACCTCAGGTATGGTCTCATCTACGTTTAATTAGTAAACATATTGATTCTGCGTGGCTGGTGGGAGGGGATTTTAACTCTATCCTACATGATTCTGAAAAAGTGGGGGGTAGAACTAATTCCAGTCAAAGGATTCATGCTTTTTCTTCCTGCCTCAGGGACTGTGGTCTCTCTGATTTAGGGTTCTGTGGTTCGTCTTTTACTTGGGCAAACAATTGTTACGGGTCTAGTTTTATTACAGAACGTCTTGATAGAGCTGTTGGCAATGATAAATGGATGCGTCGTTTTCCTAATACTATTATCAGGCATTTAGTAAACTCTTCCTCGGATCATAAGGCCTTACTAATAGACACTAGATCTCATTTAAATACTCGATCACGGTTTTTTCGTTATGAAAACTTTTGGAAAGATAATTATCTTTTTAAACAAAAACTTAAGGAGTTGTGGTCCATGGGGATCACTAAACACTTTTCTTTTGCAGATAATGCTGCTCAGCTAGCATCTGTTGTGGCCTCTTGGCCAGTGCAAACTCTTGTAACCATTAATCAGACTCTCAAAGATTTGCAACTTAAACTGTCTACTTTGGAACCTTTGGTTAGATCTCAACCTGTGATCTTTGGACCTCAGGAAAGGGATACAAAGGTTTATATGAATCAGTTACTGATTCAAAAAGACACTTTCTGGGCCCAAAGAGCTAAATGTCAGTGGATTAAGAACATGGATCATAACTCCAAATATTTTGATGCACGTGCTACTTGTAGAAATAGAAGGAACTATGTACATGGTATAAAAAATGGGACTGGGGATTGGATTCTTTACCCTGTTGACATTTGCCAAGAATTTTACAACTTTTTTAGCTTCCAAAGTCAGGCTCAGGCCACTAATTTGGAACCTTTTCAACATATTAGCATGCCCACACTTGATTCCTTGGATAATCAGCAGCTGTTAGCTCCTGTGTCTAAGGAAGAAGTTTGGAATGCTGTGTGTTGCATTGGACCAATGAAGGCCCCTGGGCCTGATGGTCTAAATGCAAGTTTCTATCATCATCATTGGGATGTTGTTGGGGATCAAGTTTTTGATTTTGTCTCCAATTTTTTTGACCATGGTATTTTGAATTCTCACTTAAACCAAACCCAAATTGTTTTGATCCCAAAAGGTGATAATCCTCAGGAAGTAACTCAATTTAGGCCAATAAGCCTATGTAATGTTAGCCTTAAAATAATTACTAAAAATCTTGGTTAACAGACTAAGGCCTCTTTTGGGGAAAATTGTGTCCCCCCATCAAAATGCTTTTCTACCTGGAAGGTCTAGTAGTGATAGTATTTTATTAGCTCATGAAATGTTGCATACTATGGGTCTGAAAAGGAAATCAAAAGCTTTTTATATGGGCCTTAAACTTGATATAGAAAGGCCTATGATAGGATGGAATGGCCTTTCCTAATTTTAGCACTTAAGAAGTTTAATTTCTATCCTACTTTTATACACAGAATTATGCTTTGTTTATCTTCTGCTTCCTTTGTGGTTAAAGTGAATGGTAATGTCTCTCAGTCTTGGTCCCCAACAAGAGGAATTAGACAGGGGGATCCTCTACCCCCCTATATATTCATCTTATGCCAAGAATTACTAGTAGCTAAACTTAGTCACTATTACTCTCATAACAAAATAGAGGAACTGGCCTTGTCTAGAAGAACACCAGTGATTCCAATAATCTGCTTTGCAGATGATTGTCTGGTGTTCTCCAAGGCTAGTGCTAAGTCCATTATCGCCTTACATGAAGTCTTCTCCCATTTTAAAGATGCCTCTGGCCAATCCATCTGTTGGAAGAAATCCAGGATTGTTTTTTCCCCTAATACCCCTTTTGGCATGAAACATTATGTGAAAAGTTTTTTAGGTGTCAGGTCAAATAAATCAACTGATAAGTATTTAGGCATCCCCTTCTTATTAGGTAAAAATAAGAGGGCTCATTTTAACTCCATTATTGAGAAAAATATAAACAGGGTTAATGCTTGGTATCATAGGTATTTATCTTTTGCTGGCAGAGCTGTTTTGTTGCATTCAGTTTCTAATGCTCTTCCATCTCATGCTATGTCTGTTATCCCTCTACCTAATAATGTTATTCACTCTCTGGATCAGATAAACAGGAGGTTCCTTTGGAATCCTGGTAAATCTACCAATAGGAAGAGTAGAATTAAATGGGTATAGTCTGCACTCCTAAAGCTAATGGAGGCCTAGGTCTTAAGAATTTATCTCTGATGAACCAGGCTTATCAATTAAAACAAATTTGGAAGTTAGTTCATGGTCATCATAATCTTTGGGCTTCTGCTATGAAATCCAAGTATTTTCCCAATCACTCCTTTTGGGAAGCCACAGTGTCCCAACATCAAAGCACATTTTGGAAGAATATAATAAAATTTAGGGATCTCTTTTCTCAACTTGTTTCTTGGCAGGTGGGTGATGGAACTTCAATCCTTTTTTGGCAAAACACTTGGGTTACTCCTTGGCCTTTGTTTCATTATACCAACCACAATTTCAATAATTCAGAAAAAGGTGGCTGATTATATTATACATGGTACCTGGAATATCACTAAACGTAGCTCCAGGTTACCACAAGACTTAGTTTGGAAGATTATTTCTCTGCCTCTTGATGTTCATGTTCCAGATACTTTGATATGGCCTTATGAAGCTAGTGGCAAATTTTCACTTAGAACTGCTTATAGAGTGCTAATTGATAACCACTGCCAGTTGCCTGCTTGGAACTGGTCTAAGGTCTGGAAACTTCGAACTTTGCCTAGGGTTAGGGTTTTCTGGTGGCAGGTGATTCATAACAGTCTTCCTACTGCTCTATTTCTGGCTCACAGACATGTACCTATTTCCCCAACTTGCCAGCTTTGTAATAAAGCTGAAGAATCCTTTCTTCATTTGTTTGCTGAGTGCCCAGTGTTTAATTTCCTAAGATTGGTGTTCACCCCTCCCCATTGGCACTGGAATGATTGTTATCCTTCTCATGTGCTGACACAGTTGAAATTTAACTCTATTGAGCAGCTAAATTTAGTGTGTCTGGCTTATATAATTTGGTTCTTTAGAAATACCTACATTTTCAGGGATTACAACTGGGATAATCAGGAAATGTACCATATGCTTTTGTCTCTTAAAAAGCAATCTTTGGTGTGTTTACCTCCTAAGGCTCCACTGATTACTAAAACCTTGTGGTGCAAGTGGACACCATCTACTCTTTTGCCTTGGGTGCTGAATTTTGATGGGTCTTGCTTACAGGATAGAGGGAAGTCGGGTTGTGTGGGCATTATAAGAGACTCTCATGGGACCTTTGTTGCTGCATATACTTGCTTCTTAGGCAACACTGATAACCATATGGCTGAATTCTATGGATTGTTTCGTGGCCTTTCTCTGGCTCTGCAGTTAAAGTTATGCCGTATAGAGATTCAGTCTGACTCGAATTATGTTGTATCTTGTGTTAACAGGCTGATGAATCCAGCATGGACCCATCATCCTCTGATGGAACGGATTAGAGAGCAGCTTCACCAGTTCCAGGAGTGGCAGCTATCTTTTGTGTACAGGCAAAGTAATCAGTCTGCAGACCTTTTGTCCAAACTCGATAGTGGTTTGGTTAGCATCGTTGAAGACAGGGTGGAACCCTTGCCTACTTTTACCTATCCTGATAGGTCTTATGTACATATTTGGCGTACTTGT